>JAMALH010000008.1:620911-872245 GCA_023628075.1 Naganishia sp. PG3902-1
ACTTCAACGATCTTCTCGACTTCAACGATCTTCTCGACTTCAACGATCTTCTCGACTTCAACGATCTTCTCGACTTCAACGATCTTCTCGACTTCCCTAATCACATCGACGGGGCGGTCCACGATCTTTTCAATCTCGACGATCTTCTCCACCTCTTTAACGATCTCGACAGGACGGTCAACAAAGACTTCCTTAGTCACCTCCACCTGCTTGATGACTTCGACCGGTCGATCCACAATCTTGTCTACTTCGACAATTCTCTCCACCTCCTTGACGACCTCGACTGGACGGTCTACGAAGACTTCCCTAATCACTTCGACCTCCTTGATGACCTCCACAGGGCGGTCGACGATTTTCTCGATTTCCTTGATAACTTCGACGGGGCGGTCCACTATCTTCTCGATCTCGACGATCTTTTCGACTTCCCTAATGACCTCGATCTCTTTAGTGACTTCGACGGGACGGTCGACGAAGACTTCCTTGACCACTTCGACCGGTCGATCGACAATTTTCTCAATTTCAACGATCTTTTCCACCTCCTTGATGACCTCGACCGGTCGGTCGACGAAGACTTCTTTCGTCACCTCGATCTCCTTGATGATCTCGACGGGCCGGTCGACAATAATCTCCTTGATGACTTCAATGGGCCGGTCTACCTGAATCTCCTTGATGACCTCCCTCTCGATTTCAACGGGTACCTCTTTGACGACCTCGACAATCTTTTCGACTTCGCGGATGACTTCCCTGTCGACCGGCACTTCTTTGATGACCTCGATTTCCTGGATGACTGGGACCTCCTTGATGACCTCTCTGATCACTTCGCGTACAGGGGTCTGGGCGTTGAGAACACGAAGGTTGTGAGCGGATCCTGGCATGAGCGATCTCCGGCCAGAAGCCCTAATGCTTTCTTGGTCGCTGTCGTCATCTGCACTGGAATCCGGCGCGAGCGAATGGAAGTCATCTCCAGAGGTCATGCCATTTTGCGAATCGCTTGGCATGACGGTTACGACGGATCGAGCTGATTCGTAGTCTGTTTCATCGTCCAGGTCTGTTCTGGGTCCAATAGTCGAAGTTGGTGAAGGTGCACGAGCGTGCACTGGATTTCGAGTAAAGCGGTCCGCGCGCGGTGTAGTCTGTGTTACGGCCATCAAGGCAGCCAAGTTGCGAGTAGAGACCGGCATGACGGGGTTGATTGACTGTACATCGCTATCCAACATGTTCCGATTCTGCACTGCGGGTTCCACAGGATCGGTCATGGTACCCACATCGGTGTACGTAGGCTTGACAGCTGCTGTTTGGACCTCCTCGTCCTCCTCTTCTTCGCCATCATCCGCCAAGGCCGCAAGTTCGTGGCCGAGATTGTCCATGTTGACGGCGAAGCTGTCAGGTCGGCTCAACTGGCTCGCCTGCGAAGGGTGAGATATCAAGCGGCGAGCCAAAGATATCGATTCAGGAGTATCGCTCGAGCCGCGGAGCCGATCCAGGCGCGTGTCTGGAGTAAACTGTTCGCTGAGCGGTGATTTGCCAGGTCGCGAGGGCGTCGAGGTGTCCGACCGTGGAGAATCGTTGGTGTAAGTCTCGATATGGACTCCTTGAGCTGATGGTGAAGGGGTGTTGCCAGGGCTGCTGTCTGGAGAGTCAAAGCTAGAGGGTCGACCGAGCCCACTCGGTTGTCTCATTCCGCCTCGAGCTCGTCTTCCACGAACTCCGCGCGACACGACTCGAGCACGACCAAGTTGAGACAGGCGGGATTTAGCGAAGGCCACAGGCGACTCCGAGGTGCTCGGCTGAAGGGCATCGGCAAACTCGGAGGGAGCACCTGCCGCCATCCGAATTCGTTCCAGCTCCAGGAGCAACTCGGTGATTTCCTCATCCTTCTTTACCAATTCCTCTCTGAGGTCCTCCAGTTCGTTGAAGTTGGGTAGTGCCAAAGGGCTCTGGTTCCTCTGCTCTGATTTGGTCAGGGAAGTGTCGGGGCTGGCGTCCCCGAAGTCAGATGCGTAAAGCGATGATGGACTGTTGACATCCCCCTCAGGGCCAAATCCAGGTCCTCTACGCTTGGCGCCGCCGATGCGCCCGAAAACGTCGTCATCGTCATTGGCGGTGGAGCCGCGGCGGTTGGTGGAGCGTCTTCTGCTGTCAGCTGGGCTCAATGTACTAGGCGAACCAAGACGCTCTCGGGAAGCCATTTGACGGAGACTGCGGGCACTGTATCCCATTCGCTTCTTCTCCATGAGCAGCTGCTCCCGCAGATCCGATTTCTCTCGTTCGAGGCCGGCTTCTCGAGTCCGGGCGCGGGCAAGGTCGGCTTCATGTTTCGCCTTCATCTCTTCCATGATGGCGTTCAGGCGTTCCGTCTCCGTCTTGTGGTTCTCGGCAACCTCTCGGGAGGACGAAAAATTCTTTTGCAGGCGCTTCACTTCGTTTTCGGTTTTCGTGAGGTTGGATTGGAGGTCCTCGACACGCGTCCGGTTCTCCTGGTTTTGCACTTCGAGGTTCCAATTTTCCTCCTTGAGACGCTCTGTTGGTGATCAGTGTGAGCGACATATAAGCGTTCAACGAGAATAGGAGCGGCCTACCCTTTTCCATCTCATCAGACCTGAGTTGCGTTTTCATCGTCTCGTGCGCCTTTTCCAATTCAGACAGCTTGACATTAGTCTCCTTCAACGTCTTGTCCCTCTCATTGAGCAAAGTGTTGAGCCGTCGGACTTCAGTGATCAAGTCGCTTCCAATCGCTTGTGCCAGAGTGAAATTGGACATGTTGGCCGAATCTCCGCCGGGAGTGGCGGCGCCGACTTTAGACGGAGAGCTGACATAGGAATTAAACGTGGGACGCTGAGGAGTGGTATCCAAGAACGGATCCGAGACCGAAGTCGGGATTGCGCTTCTGGCTTTGGGCTTGGCCTTGCTGTCGAGCGTTATCAGTTCCTCCTAGAAATTCTGTGTCAGCAAATGAGCTTGGAAGGTGATGACATTACTCACGGCCTTCTGTATCTTGGCCAATAGTGTCTGATTGTTCTGCGAATACTCTTTAAGATTCGTTTGCAATGCACGCAGTCCGCTTTCGACCCATGCATCTTCATCGTCCTCTGCACCTGCGTCATTTTCCTTTTCGAGTGCATGCGATCTCTCCATTGCGATAATGGCCTCCCTCATCTCCTGCTGCTGACGGATCAGCTCCTGTCCCATCTCTCCGACTGCTGCCAATTGCCTCTCCTTCTCTGCCAACAGCGACTGCAAATGCGCATGACGGCGTGATGGGGGTGCTTGTATGAGTTGAGAAGCGCTGTGCGGCAGTTTGGCCGATATCTGGGCTTGTCGAATACGGGATGATGCTGCCTGTGGTACTGGGCGATTATGCTGCGGAGCCTCCGACGCACCATCACGCCAGGTGGAGCCCGGCATCTTGCTGAAGAGGTGCAACACGAAAGTTCAAGCCGCGTTCAGCTTTCACAGGTCAAGCTGAATGCTTACCGCTAATCTGGACCGCCTGATCCGTCCGATGATAGTTCAAGATGTGGTCCTTGGCGGTCGCAGGTGTACCCTTTATGGAGTCCGTGTTGCTTGAATGTCGTCGTATACGTTGCGGTGAATGTGATGGAATGATGGAAAGTGCTTGTTTACGTTGAGTGACATTCCCTCCCCGGGGCGCGTCCAACTGTTCGAGCGATTATGCTTCCGAAACTGAGAAAAGACAGTCACGATTAGGTAATATCTGCGTCGAGCATAAGTTCATCCTCAGAAGCTTGGGTGGCAGCGTTAGATGGTGCGTTAGATCTGTTTAGATGACCTTCGAGGTCTGCGTGCATGCATGCTCACTGCTGGCGTAGCAAAGTCTGCATATATTTATGGGCTGGCCATTGTACGCCGTGTAACCGGCATCGGTGAAGAACTATGTGCCTTCTCTCTCAAGTTGTGAGGTTACCTTCTCTGCGAAATATCGAGAAAGCTGTCTTGTTCTGCAGGTAGGCACACAGGTTGTCCTCCATAAACAGGCTAGGCTTGCAGTAAGGTTCGAGTTCAAGCGCGTACAAGACGGTCTGGGTCTTCCATCTGTATCGTAACGACATCGCGCATGCAAAAGTAATGACGAGGCAGAATACTGAAGAACGTGAATACGCTATACATTCCATATGACCCTCAATACACTGCTAACTTCCAGCCTGAGCGACGCCCAAGAGTCTCCTAGTTCTTCTCGAGAACCCGTACAATGCCGAATGAGGCCGCACCAGCAGCAGCGACTGAATCAGATTCTCGTCAGATTGCGGTTATCATATCGCATGAAGAAATATACTGACCGACGAGAAGGGTGGTGATAGCCCCGTAGATGACGCCTCCCGGGCCTACAGCGGCGCCCTGCAAAATCTCTATCAGTCATGCAAAAACAGGATATGACAGAATACACATACAGTAAACCATGACTTGAGTCCACCAAAGAGCAGAAGAATGATACTGGTGATACCCTGCGCAGTATAAACGTTAGCCTCGCGATAAGCATTACCGACCGGTGGAACTCACGATCGACCAATACAGGGCAATGAATGCCTTGTCAATAAAGAAATACGGCACCAACGGAACGAGACCGCCAAGCGCATAGCTAGCACCGATGGTGAAAGCGCTCGCGAATAGTCGGCTCGACGGAACCTCTTCCATGCCTTCTCCAAACTTGAGCAAGAAGGCTGTCGTACCGGTTGTCGGCACGTGTTGTCTCGGTACACGGTTCATCCAGCTGAATCGATGGCCGAACAGTTTCCGTGAGTCGGACGACCGGAAGGAGGCGACTTCATCTGCGAGTGCGGCTTGTACGAGAGAATTTGAAACAGCCCGCGAGACGTCTTCCGTCACACCGAGCGGCGCGAGTACTTCATGCACCTCACGATCGACTTCGGAACCACATGCAATTTCCAGCCGGCGAGTATATTCGGAGAACTTGTGTCGGAAGAGGTCCTGTTCGGCCTGCGCAGCTAGGTAACCACTGACAAGCAGGTTGGCATTAGTGACGGCCCAAATCTAGAACCTCTGCAGACTCACCCGACACCCATGCTGAATGCTCCACCCACAATCTCGGCCAAACCTCCCATATAAACCAGTTTACTGGAACCTAGCGACGAGAGACCGGCGGTCAACGCGAATGGTACCGTGAGACCGTCAGACAGGCCGATGATGCTGTGATCGCCGTCAGCGCTATGGTCGCGGAGGCGAAGTGGTCAAGACACTTACATGTCACGAACGATGTCATGTGAAATTAGATGTCGCTCCTCCGGGACGGCATCCCTACAGCATTGCTGGTTCGGTCCAGCATCACATTTGTCGTAGATGGACGGCGCGGGACTCGCATCCCTGGATGATCCCCGAGATCCTCCCGACCCGTAGTTTCCTCCTTGACCCCCGTTCTGCCTCGCCTTAAGCGATGTGCGCTCATCTGCAGTGACCTTCCAGATACCCTCGTTGGCCGAAGTAGCCCCGTTCTTCTTGGGCAAGCGGACAGTCTCGTCGCTGTTTGCCTTGGAAGTGGATGCACATGGGCAGTTGCCCGTAGTCGAGCAGCATTGACGCTTGGAAGATTCTCTGTTTGACATGGTGTTGGATGGCTGATTGGGTATCTATGAAGCGCAGATGCCTGGTCGTCAGTCGTCTCAAGGCGAGGGACTCGTATTTAAAGTCGCTCTGCTTCCTTTGTCATCTCAGCCGAACTATAATCTGCAGCCACTTTTCTGCTGCAAGCGTCGATCACCCGCCTCGGCTGAGTAATTTTCTAGCGACAACCTTTGCCCTCCGCATTCTCGAGCTATTTCTGCCTCCGGAATAACGCCATCGTTTGTTATACCGCCCATGCGATTGGTGAGTGGGCAAGTTATCTTTATCTTGAGGACGATGTCCGGGGTAACTAGCTCTACTGATTAGATATGCGGCGATTCAGATTGGGTCGGTGTATACCACGGTGTATCAAAGCGCATGTGAGGCTTCACAGCAGGATGAAAACCATAATACCGCCATGGTTTCGCTTCGTTATGCATCATTTGTGGTTGGCCAGCGAGAAGCCTGATGGGTCGCGGGCCTTTGGGCCTTGTATGATGAAGCTGATGAAAATATATCACATCGACGTTGAAGGTCGAAAGGGACCTTGATCAGACAAGCCGCAGTCGCCTCAGTTGCGACACAGGGAATACATGAAACGCAAAGGTCTATGCAGCTGCAATGCACTCCTATGATTATTGAAGCAGCAGCAACTGTAGCATCAGTATACGTACACTCAGAGTGGTATCATTGCTGAGTGGACTAGAGGTCGATGTCAAGAGATACTGTACTATATACGTCCGTGGCTTCGAGACGATTCCAGAGGTTCACAGCTATTGTATATCTTCTTGCATGTCGATCTTGCGTCAAGAGCTGCCTTGGTTCGGACGATGCTGCAGTGGTCGCCTCCATCAGCATGTCTAGACTTCTTTCAGCCAGGAGAAGACAGCTGGAAAGAGCCCTTCGGGACGACAGCAAGACAGGTGCGCCCGGGAGGGTACAGCATGATGACGCAAGGTGTCCGAGGGAGGATCAGAAAGGGAGCCGGCCCAGACCGTCTGTCCCTGTCTGCTATTCTACACAGCCGATCAGATACACTCACAGCACCTGTCCTGCAGGTCCATATCAGCCCCCGCTCTCCAGAAAGCAGCATCCTTCCCCGTACGTCCCCACCATCCCCTTGGCAACCCTCATCCGCAAGCCCTGCTTCCTGCGACTTTGCATCCTGTTTGCATCCACCTCACCTGATCCGCCATTTGCAGGATAAGAAGCACCAGAGCTGACCGTGTCCTCTTCTCTGCTTCTTAGGGTATCACGAGTCACCTCCCAGTTCCAAGCCAGAACAAGTCATATATCAGCATGGGTCTCGCAAGTAAGATGGGTACGTCCATCAAACAGATCAATTATCGGAACAGCTGATCATGTACTCTCCACCGCAACCTACGCAACCCCACTTGAAATACGATTACCCTTCCTACGCTTCTCTCACCACACACACCCATTCACATTCCCACGCACTGGCACCCTCCTCACTCACACCCTTCTACAAACTCGCTGCAAAATATACACTGCCCTCTGTGTGCACCGTCCCCGGCCATCCAACATCATCATCTTCATCCAACTATGCCGGAATCGGTGCCGTCCATTGGAACGGATCAGCCGCCATTCAAGGCGCCCAAGGAGCGCTAAACAGCTACGCTACCACGACATCCGCGGCCATGGGTCGACCCGGAGGTGCCCCTGGAGGCGTCCCAGGAGCTCTGGGCGCTCCTTACGGTGCTCAAGGCGGTGCGTACGGCCAGCCGCAAGGCCAAGGCTATGGCGCCCCTCCTCAACAAGGCTATGGCCAACCCGCTCAACCTTACGGACAACCTGGCCAACACATGGCATACCCTGGGCAACAGCAGTCGGGTTATCCTGGGCAAGCGCCGCAGGGCTATCCGGGACAGCAGCAGACGGGTTATCCTGGACAGGCGCCTCAGGGGTACCCCGGACAGCAACAGGGAGGTTATCCCGGACAACAGCAGGGAGGTTATCCAGGGCAAGCGCCTCAGGGTTATCCGGGACAGGGATATCCCTCGTCAGGCTCGACGACCGATGTACGATACCTTGTTCAAGTCCTGTCTCAGACGGTCCAGGACGTAAGTGCTTCGAGCATTATCTTCATTTACTGCTTACCGACCACTGTACGTGATACCGCAGCAACGCCTGCAGGCATTCTACCCTCCCCAAGTCCTCGAACAGATCGCCTCGCGCGTCGCCTCCACGGGCGCACTCGACCGGATCGCCGCGGAATGGCGACTCCCAAAGGAGATTGCCTTGGATTTGGTCAAGATCGCCTTGTTCGACGTCGTCATCTTGTGCGATGATTCCGGAAGTATGGCCTTTGAACAGAATGGGGAAAGGATCGAGGATCTCAAGTTGTGAGTACCGTGCGATAGGCTGCGACCACAGTGATCGCTGAGAACTCACTGCTCCCCTACAGGATTCTGAGTCGAGTTGCTTTCGCGTGTTCCCTGTTCGACCACGACGGAATGTAAGTGCTTAAGTACATATCATTTCCCCTATTCCGACGTCTCGTCCCACAGCAACATCCGGTTTTTGAACTCCCACTGTGACGGAAACCACATCAACTCGGAGCAAGCCGCCATGCAGCTCGTCAGTCAAGTCAAATTCACCGGTATGCGGAGTAGTTCACTTGATTATAGGGACCCATGCTGACAATTTTGTGTTCTCAAGGTCTGACGCCCCTCGGAACCAGCTTGGATCAGAAGATCCTGCAGCCCATGTTGCTAGGCCCGGCGCGATCCAACACCTTGCAAAAGCCCTTGTTGGTGATCTGCATCACAGACGGAGCCCCCGCTGGCGAACCTGCTGACAAGGGTAAGCTCAATCCCACAAGCTACAATGGATAATGCATCCCTAACTTCTCCTTCCATAGTGTTCGAGGTCATCTCCCGAGCGCATGACGAGCTTGTTCGAACTCGAGTACGTGAGAATACCGCTTCTTGGAATCGCCTCTAATTTGGGTTACCTGCTTCGCAAACTACAGTACGGCCCCGATGCGGTATCTTTCCAGATCGCACAGGTCGGTGACGACCGAAAAGCCGAAGAGTTCCTCGCTGCGCTCGATGCGCATCCAAAGGTCGGCGGGTTGATTGATTCTACAGGGAACTTCGAGTTGGAGTCCGCGCAAATGAAAAGGATGACTGGACAAGATATGGACCCGACCTTGTGGCTGTGTAAGATGTTGCTTGGTCCCATCGATTCGTAAGTTTCACAAATCAAGGGAGAATATCTTATTAAAGCTCCCCGTGTCGTGTACTTTGTAGATCGTACGATACGAAGGACGAGCGTGCGCGGCGCTGAAGAGGCAGATGATATTCCCTGACCCTTAACCAAGCGGCGAAGACAAGTGTATGGAGCCGAAGTGTAGAATGTATCGAAGTGTAAAATGTACACAAGTGTGGTATACATTCAAGAAGAAGAGCATGAAAGGTCGTCATTTATTCAACGTTGGCCACTGCAAGGTGGACACAGCTCCTTCCATCAAGGCATCAATATTTCTTGGGTATGCCCACGTGTTTGCATGGTTCCCTAATGCGAGCTATTTCCAAAAGAGCTGACTCTAAGGCTCAAACCTGATCTCAAGGTTTCTTGATAATCAATGTGTCATGCTGATTTGGGTTGTTTGATTGTACAACTTGTAGAAACGATATTTATGTATAGCTTTTCTGTCTGCAGACTACGTTGAGATGCATACGACTATGCCTTATTAGGTCTTAGAAAGCCCCCGTTGCTCCTGGATATTGCTTAAACACATCCTTGTTATAGTCTGGAATGGCGGGTCATAAGCAGATTGCTGTGCAAGACATCATGCCTCCACTCACACTTCACTGAGGGACAGTTCAAGGACGCGAACTGAGGCGCAATGTATTGGCCGACAATGTTGTTAACGGCTCCAACTACATCAACCAGCGTGCCCTTCAGGATATCTGGTGTCAAAGTCAGAAGTGAGGTGTATGCAAAGCACAGAGCGTTGTTGCCCTGAGCCAAAGATTGCAGGTTGTAGACGCCACCGGTCAAATCGGACAAGTCAACGCCAGCAAAGCTGTTGACTGTTCCCATGTTTCCGCCGACGGCGAGACGCTCAGGTACTTGCAGCTGAATTAGAGTGTTGTCGACACTGTAACCTGGGATGGTGTAGTCGATGCCGATGGGTCGTCGGTACCAATTGTCGCTAAAGTAGGATGATAAGCTGCTAAGTTGGCAACAGCGGCAACCGATGCAACTTACGGGATCCTCTCGTGACCCTTCTGATAGGAAAGCTTGCCTTGAGTACCGCTGACAGCGAAGAAGGACTTGAGAACGTTTTGATCTAGAATTCCCTCGGGATGCTGCGGAGGCAATGATCAACTTTCATTCAGTTTATGGTGTGACCGGCTGGCGCTTACCTCGGCAGAGTGATTGGACATGAAAGCGGGGATGAAGGAGAATGCCGCTTGCTGTGATACGAATCTGTTCAGCGACTGTCAAAGGAATCGGATGAGCTGTACACGTACTGAGACGATGATCCCAGAGAATGGACCCCAGAAGACTGATGCACAGCGATAAGAATTAGTAAGGGGGGCTGGATGACCGCATCAGAATCCTTACAGTTCGGATTCTCTGCCCGGGACTTCTGGATACTCCATCGCGCTTGCTCGGTGAGAACTCCAAGATCGTAGTTGCCTCCAGAGTCTCCTGGCTGAAGTCCATACAAGTGTTGAAACATATCAAGCTGAAGGGAGGAAACGTCTCCGCCGTGTGTGAAGGAGTCGCCACGGCTCGGCGACGAGTCTGACTCGTATTTGTTGTGGCTACCAGAAAGACCCTGAGGTTTTCCAAAGAGCCCGGTCAAGCTCAAAAGAGAAGACTGCTCGCCGCCGATGGACCAAGTAAGCGATGCAGGATCGCCATCGATCAAGGTTGCGCTGCAAGGAAACTCGGTCAGCCTACAACTTTAGTGACGGTCTCGCCTGTACTTACTATGCTGATAGGAATGTTGCGAGGTCGACGCCCATACCGTAAACGGTGTTGGTCGCCTCGACCGCTTGCGCGAGGGTAGTACTGTTGTATAGTTGTCATCAGTCAGGTGCAAAAGGGAGAAGAAACGACTACCGACATTCCGTTATGTGGCAAATAGCCGTGGTTGGCAAGAGCGTTCAGGCCGGGACAGGGACCCCTCTTGTCTCCCGAGCTCGGAGCAACGAAGGCATGTTGTCCGGACACGTCAACTCTCTGCAAGCCAGCGTCGAAACCCAAGGCGCGCTTGACTTCGACGTCCGACGCCCCGGAAGACTGGAGGGAACGGGCTTGGCGAAGATAGTGGTCGGCGGCTCCTGGTTCAGCCATGAAGGGATAGGCCGCGGAAAGGGTGGCCGTGCATGCCAAGGCAAATAGAGCTTGTGTCGTAGTCTTCATGATGAAGTTGGCAAGTATTGTAGAGAGAGAGAGAGAGAGTAAAAGGCAAACGCTTTCTGACGGCGTGTTTGTGATCTATATATGCTACACCCTGCCACTAAAAGGCAAGCTAGAGATTCACAGCATGTATCGCCATTCGACAGGAATAGGGTAAAGATCGTTAACCGGTCAGGGGTCTAACTCTCGGTGCCCTATTTACATCGCGCTAGAGTCCTCAGTCCTTTAGTCTTTACTACACCCTATGGACGGATATCCTTGGATGCGAGATGCGATGAGTCAGTTTCTGGAGTATGGCTTCTACAGCCCATTGAAAAGCCCCGAAAGAAACGCATTTGATCAGGATGCCGTTATGTGGGGCAGTAGTATGAATGGTGCTCGATCACCGTGGCTGGGATAGCGGTATAGCAGGCCTGTTGTCCCTCCAGGTAGCTGGTATGCCTTCGCCTAATGGCTGACCTACAGTAACAGAGCTCTCATGGGATCGCCAATCAGGATATGCCTATTCGAGCACTGCCAAAGCAAGCAGCGAAGCAAGGGCACCAATGAAATGTCGGGCAATTGGTCTTGTATTGGTGCCGAGCCGGCTAACGGGTCCTTCTCCGCGTTCGCGTCGCTCTCTCTTTCTGCCGATATTTGTGAGGCGCGTGGTCTCATTGGCGCTCCGCCGTGACAATCCTGACGATGACTCCACCTGATACTAGAAGCTTGGGCAAATATGCCCACCAACGTTCTGGCGGTTCTCGTGAACGTTCTAGCAGGAAGGATTCAGCTTCATCTAGCGTCGATCATCCTGAAAGGCTCCACACTTACCCCGGGTACTTCCCCGCAGAGACCGAGGTGACAACTCATGTGACATATCAGTCGCTCCAGTTGATTCAAGAAAGGCTCCGTCGCCGTCTCTCGATCTCACCCATTGTCGGATATGACCGATAGAAGTGCCCCTCTAGCTGCAGAAGTGCAACAGCTGAAGCTACAGCTGGGAGAGATCTCAACCGTTACCAACTCCGTCAGCTACTACGCCACACGAACGACAAGCGGACGCCGCACCGTGATTGCACTTGGACAACCTCTGTGCTACAATTTGTGCTATCAGGCGCTTGAGCGGCCAGTTCCCGCAGTGGGTTCATGCAAGCGCCAACTTGAGCACCGAGCGGCATGTGATGCTCATGGGTTCATTCCCCGTCATCCTGTTTAGGTACATCTGCGGGAATCGACAGATTATGAGGAAGGCCCGCCAGCGTCTGCCGTCCATTCAGCTGCCTATCAGCTTGCCTGTCGGTTTTGCTCAGCCGTGAACTCACCGCTCGTAGCTCCGCTCGTTCAAAGCGACATTAGCCGTGACGCTGTCAGGTATTCCCGCCATAGCCGACAGCCTGGCACGCCGTGCGAAGTGTTGGTGGCATTGGTGTGGTTTCGTGATTCAGAAGTACCCCTCAAGGGAAGTCAATTGATGTGCATCGTCCACCGCGCCACGAACAAGCAGAATATCAGGGAATCGCCGGAGTGAGCAACTGACGGCGTTGTCCCATATCACATAGGCGTAAATCTATCCTGTAAGGCGTTGTAGACCGCCTTGAGCAGTTCGAACCTCGTTGTTCGAGGGACACTGATCGCAAGGAGGTTGAAAGCAGCTAAAATCGAGAACAACCTCTAGGCCAATAATCATGCGATATTCGAAGCTGAAACGCCGGAGCTGTCACGTGATAATAGCTGCTTGAACAATAGGGGGAAAGGGACAACGGCGGATAGGATCCAAGCTTCAACATTTTCCATCAGATGAAACGTCAAGCAAGAACAATAGACAAATCACCATGGCTGATGGTGGCCGAGGGAGATGTCGAACGGAGGGAAGGTCATATACTGGACGGCATCAGGCAGAAAGATGTTGTCCGGACGATTTCCGCGGTATCCGTGGTAGGCCACTCGCTGATTTCCTTGCCTCTTCCACTTACCGTCATACGACATGAGGTTCATCTCATTTGGATCTTCGATATTTCCATGGTTGATCGCTCTCGAACTGGCCGTGATACGTGTCGTGGCAGAAAGCCAGAGCAAATCGCATACTTGTTCACCCAAGAAGTGCGTCAAGGGTCGTCTCACTCAAGGCAAGTCTCCTGCGCTCCCCTTCCTTCCCCCCCTTCTGACATAATAATTCTGCTATGCAGTGGGTGCTCAGATATTCCATCCATCAATCCACCTATTCCCAGGCGCCTACTCATCCAGAACATCAACAGACTTGGCCGCCCTCTTGCCAAAGACCACGTTTACAACTCCAAAACTTGGTGACGACATTGACGAATCGGATCTGGAAGGACCGAGGATCGTTTTCGGAAACACCTTTCTTCAAGCTCTCAAGGGATCATCAGTAGACTTGAGCACAGACGGCTCAGGGGAATGGGAGATAGTAGTCAACCAACGTCCAGATGTCCAGTGGTTTGACCAGACAAAGTACCGCGATATGATCGGGTCGACGCATCTCGACGCGGCCTTCATGGTCAAAGGAAATAATTCCGTTGCGCATTTCGATACTGCTTCTGGACATACCGCTGATACGTCAAAGAAATGGTCCTCCCTTCTATTACCCGCCGGAGCGTACATACAGTTTTCTGACCGGTCGCGGCCCGCTTCGACGTCTTCGGCGCCCCGCAGTCTCCTCATCCGGGGTAGCATTGCCAACAGGGAAGCCCTGAGTCGTGATGTGGTGGACCAAGGCTGGAATATGGCTCTAGGATCGTCTGACTGGACCCTTGGCAGCGGTGAGTGGTGTCCAACCCTTCACCAACGCTTACTAAGACTCCATGCGGTAGATGCGTGTCTGCCCGCTTGCTCGGCCACGGGAGGAACATGTCTTCCGTCTCCGTCTTCCGACAATCGCACCGTTTCTTCAACCTTCTCTTGCCGCTGTGCAAAAGGGTTCAGCGGACCGACTTGCTCTACCTGTGAACCAGGTTACTTCGGACCCGCTTGTCAGCCTTGCCCACGACAGTGTTTCGACGAAAAGACCGGCATTGGACGATGTGACGATGGTGTGACAGGCAGTGGAGGGTGTCGCGGTGTTATTGGCAACAGCGAATCCTGTGAGTACATCCTGCGATATGGCAGGGGGATGAAATCCGAATGACGACAACCTTTACGCAGCATGCAATTGTCTACACGGAACTTGCACTTCAGCGAACTCTTGTGACTGTTCTGCTGGCTGGACCAGTCCTTCAAACGCCTCTTCGCAGGCCCCTCGATGTTCAGTGTGCCGACTCGGATGGTTTTTCGACATGCTTACGGGCGATTGTCTCGGTCAGTGTGAATCCCGTATGCGGTTTTCGTGACCGGCTACCCCGCTGACGGATAAAATCGATCCTTCACGATAGCCTGCTCTTTGGGTGTAAGGGCCTGTTTATCCGCTGCTCAAGCCACTGAATGCATTAAAGGCTGGTCAATTGACTCTACGGGGAAATGTGTTGCCTCCGGACCTGCAGCGACATGCGTGGATGGCCAGTACTGGGATGGAAGCAGCTGTTCTTCGTGAGTACGCCTCTCATACATGAGGAGTTACCACCAATTAAGTCATTGATATGCAAAGGTGTTCGCCCGCTTGTCAGACATGTAGCGGCCCTCGTTCCAGTGATTGCGTCAAATGTGCAAGTCCGCGGTAGGTTTCATTCATTTTGACAAGGGATCTACTCTGTATCTGAAGAGGTGTCTATCAGAGCAAATCTTCTCGATGTATGCGTACCGTACGACCCTGCTTCCGGTAAATGTGATCCGTCTGATGCTCACATCGACGGATCGTACGTTCTCGACCCTGCCAAGGGGAGATGCGATTGTAAGTGTAGTATAGATACTACCGTCCAAAACTCACTCCCAACTTTGCAGCTTGCCCCCGAGGGTGTGCGGCATGCGGCATCCCAGATTTCTCTGTCACATCGCAGAGGCAGGATGTGCGCTGTAACGCTTGTCAAGAGGGATGGGTTCTCAAAGATGGCACTTGCGTTCAGATATGCGACGGGGGAAGCTTCCTTCCGAATGGAAGTCCTTCTATCAATGGTACTTGTCAAAGTAAGCTTTGATCCTGGACACTGCTCACGGTACTCGGCTGAAACCAGGACCTGACCAGAATGCGATTCGACACAATGCTCTGAATGCGTGACCTCTGCAACGCGGTGCACAATTTGCGCCGATCCTCTCAAATACGCAACTCCAGCTGGAGACTGCGTTACTTCTTGCCCAAGCGGCACCTTTCTCTCGGCCGCGGAGAAACGATGTGTCTCATGCCCTTCAGATTGCGCTACATGTTCGACAACGGGGCAGTGCCTCACATGCCCGGTCGCCTTGCCCATACTCCAACCGACGACGGGCCGATGTGCTGGCACTTGCCCCGTATCGACCTTCTGGCAAGACGCATCCGCTTCTTGTGCACCCTGTGCCACTAATTGCACCTCGTGCACCGGTCCTCAAGCCAGCCAATGCCTTTCTTGCGCCGACGGCTCAATACTCAAGGGCGGAGAGTGTACTTATGGCGTTTGTGATATGGTGCAAGATCTTGGCGTTTGCCTGCAGGATGACAACGACAACGGCAACACCTGGTGGCCTTGGCTTCTTAGCGTCATCCTGTTTTTGTTAATCTGTGGCACAATAGCCTGGTGCGTGGCTCAATCTAGGCGTCGAAGGAAAGAAGCCACAGCTACATTTGCGGCGACTTTGGATGACAAGGCTATCGACAGACGCCTAGCGGGAGGTATCTTCCATATTCTCAACCCGAACAGAACACACATTCGAACTCCATCACGCGAAGCATTCCTGCCTGCCGCGAAAGCGAAGCTGGACTATCGGGAGCCGAATCTTCCAAGTTCGCGAGAAAGTGACGACTACGCGACGCCTTACTTCCCGGATGGACCGCCGGCCTATGCAGCGCGAATCGATTTGACTAGCTCGGACGGAAAGGAACCTGCAATATCCAATGCCCCAAAAAGCGGCCCGTGTCGAGCGCCTTTCATCAGTCGCTCTTCACTCCAGCATTCTGCAAATGTCTATGAAAATAGAAAGCGGCCCTTCACGAACAGGCTTGTGGAAGCTGACGGAGGAGTGTGCATCAAGGAGGACAGCAACGACATACCTTTGGCCGACAGGAATCCCTTCAGAATCGTTTGATGACAAGATATTCGGTTGCGCGACCACGACAAGACAGAGTGACTTTGCTGTGACAGGTGTGCAGGAGATGCAGTATCCGTATCAGGCCGATCCGAATACGGACATCCAGCGATGCGATCAGGTAACGTATATCATGACATTATGGCTAGAAGATACAATGTGCCTTAAGTTCACCCTCGGACGTGCCGGGCTATCAAAAAGGATGCGTCGGCCCTATTAAGCAATGTCCAAGCGCGGCTTCAATTGCTTAATCAGTGCCCAATCTGACATCTCGACGTCATTTCGGAATGTGTTTTCTGTGCGAACAGAGTAGATCAGTAAGGTGGGCCGTATCCAAAAACTGAATGCGTACTAAGGACGTCAATGCTTTGTCGTGTTATATGAGAAATAAGTTCGTCCTTCTCGTCAAAGCTACGGAATGTAATCAGTTTCCGCGTTCCGGGATGCATACCAACTGGACTTACTGTCGGCCGAAAGCCTTAGAAGACTGGTATACAGCATGTTCGATCTTGATGGCGGCTCCCGCACCGATCTGAGCCTTCTTGACAATATCCTTGGTGACGTGATTGATTTCGATCGAAGTTCTGCAAGACTGTCAGATAATGCGTTGCAAACATATGCACCATAGAATACTCACATCTTGCCCAAGGGGATGATGTCCTTTTTGCCTGTCTCCTTGTTCACCTTGACAACACATATCGGAGTACCCACCCGTAGCGAGCCCTCAATAATATCAACACCCAGCACGATGGGATCACGCTTGGCAAAAGCACGAAGGGTCTTAAGTCGACAAGGCCAAACAGCATTGGGTGCCGCATCTTTCCTCCGAGCCTCGAGAACTTCCTCCATGTAGGCCTTGAAAGCATCGAACAAGTGATAAATAATTTGAGCTGGTGAAAGAAGATGAGTTCTTGTCAAGGGGTTGTTCAAGGACAAAGCAACTGACCCTCAAAGACCTTGACATTGAGTTCTTCCGCCATGGCTCTGGCATCACGATCCACGGGAACATCGAAACAGAGCACTACTGCGTATTCTGGAGCCTTTTCCAACATAGCGGCACACTTCATGATATCCTTCCTGTATACCGGACCGATGTTGATGGCGCCGACTGGGATCTTGCTCGACCGCAAGAACTCGAGCAGAGCCTCCAATGAACCAAGAGTGGATGCCTGGACGTAGACTCCTCGACCACTTGGATCAAGATACTCGCCCAAACCCTTCAAGTCGGACTCGACTTCTGCCATCAAATCGTCTTCGTCATCATCCGGACCGACTACAAACAGTCGGGATCCAGCAATGGCCTTTTCTAGACCCGGAGCTGCGATCTTGATACCCAAAGCAGCCTTGACTTCCTTGTGATGAACGTATTGTGACTGGAAGACGTAAAATAAGGTTATAGTCTGGAAAGGTCTATCGTGAACGTACCTTGACACGCAATTCGCGGAGCGGCTGGGGTGTCAGCAATGCTCGGACATTTGTAGCGATTGCGCCGTCCATGCCGCACACCACTATTCGATCGCCCTCCCGCATGACACCGTTGGACAAGATGACGTCAATCGTTGTACCCAGACCTTCAATGACCTTGACTTCGAGCACCGTGCATTCCAATTCGGAAAGATACATCAAGCGTTCCGTCATTCGCTGTTGCGTCAGCTTGACGAGCAGCATAATCATGTCAGGTACACCTTCACCAGTGATGGCTGAGGTGGGAACCAACGAGACCGTCCGGCCAAGGTCATTGTTTTCGTAGTATAACTCGGAATTGAAACCTTGTTCTGCGAAAGCGAGTTTGGCAGCCTGAAGTCGAGTTTGGAATTCGCGCTTGGTACTGGGAGCCTGTTGCTCGTAAGTGTCCCGGAAAGCCCCGTTGGGAATTTCCTTCCAGCCATAACATCTATCAATCTTGTTCAACGCAACGATGAAAGGCGTCTTTCTCTCCTTCAGAAGACGGATGGATTCAAGGGTTTGAGGTTCGAGACCATGCTAAGATGCAAACAGACTATCAGTTGACGGAAGATTCGCAAGCAATGTATGGCATACCGTGATATCAACGACCAAGATGGCAATGTTACACAGAGAACTTCCTCGGGATCGTAGGTTGGTGAAGGACTCGTGTCCCGGAGTATCGATGATCAGGAGACCGGGCACCTTGAACTCGAAAGCGTTGTCCTGTTGTATATCAGGTCAGTAACTGCGTGTAGAACCGCGTCGGAAGGGCTTGCCTTGTTGACCACCCGCGTCTTCTCCTTGATGGCGTCAAGCGGAAAGTAGGTTGCACCAATCTGCTGCGTGATACCACCAGCTTCACCTTCTTGAACGTTGGTTTGACGGATCTGACAGGAATCATTATTAGCCTGAAGCGAACGAACCAGAGTCAAACCCGCACCTTGTCCAAAAGCTTGGTCTTTCCGGTATCGACGTGGCCCAGAATACAACAGATAGGACTTCGAAGATCGTCTTTGCTCCTGGCAGCCATGGCTTCATCATGACGCTGCGCTCGACGAGCAGCAGCCTCCTTGATCTTTTGTTCCTTCTCCAAACGAGCTTTGCGTTGCGCAGGGGTTTCATCGTCGGAACTGTCGGAATCCGAGTCGTCGGAATCGTCTTCGCTCGAGTCGTCGGAATCCGAGTCCTCGTCGGAGTCGGTCTCCTCTTCGGATGAGGAGTCGTCGACAGCTGGTTTCGAGCTGGACTTGGCTGGCGCCGGCTTGCCGTTAGCAGCTGGCTTGCCACCGGCCGGAGTCTCAGCCTTGACGGCTGCAGGCGTGGGTGCAGGCTTCGCGATTTCCTCTTCCTCGTCACTGCTCTTGTCCCAGTCATCTTCAGACTCCTCGATCTTTGTCTTGTCGACGGCTTGCGTCAATTGCTCGACTTTTTCATCGTCGCTCTTGTCCCAGTCGTCGCCAGACTCCTCTGCGGCTTCCTTCTTTTCGGGTTCAGCAGCAACAGGGGCCGGCGCGGGGGTGGGCGCTTCAACCTTTTTGGGTTGTTGCTTTTTCCTGTTGCCGTACACGACCTTCTTCGGCTTTTCGGCCTCGTCTCGGTTTTGCAGGCCCTCAACGACGACACCCGAGGCGAGTAGCTGTTCCTTTCTCAACGCCGCCATTTGCTGTTCTCGCTTCTGCTTGGCGGTAAGAAGCTTGCCTTCCTTACGCAGTTGCTCCTTCTTCGCTTTTTCCTTCTCCTTCCTGAGCTGTTTCTCCTCTTCCGCCTTGCGCTCTTCCTCTGCGATCCTCGCCTCTTCCTCCATTCGCAGTCGTTCCTCCTCCTCAGCTTTGCGTTTGGCAGCTTCCTCCAGCGCCTTTTGTTCCGCCAGGGCAGCTTGCAAGGCAGCTACACGCGCATTAACTTTCTTTGGTTTGGTGGCGGGCTCCTCTTTCGGGGCGTCCGAAGCGGCCTTCTTCTTCTTCTTCTTTTTCTTGTCCGAGGCTCCCACACCAGTCTCTTCGACATCGTCTTCAGCTGCATCGGCCTGAGTTTCCGCAGCAGCCGGTTTGGTCGGCGCTGGAGGCTCGTCCTCTCCGGCGATGGCAGTCGCGGCGCCCTTCTTTGCAGCCGCCTGAGCCTTCTTTCGAGCCTTCTCTTTTTCCTTCTTCAGCCGTTCCTTTTCCTTTTTGGACAAAATCTTCACGCCTACTTCTTCCGCGTCGCTTCCAGCGGGCTCTGCAGGAGTTCCAGGAGCTGCGGGTGAGGGCGCGGCATCGGCTTCTTCGGCTGCTGGTGTGGCCGGCGAAGATGCATTTTGCTGCTTGCCCTTCTTGCCTCCCTTCTTTGGCTTGACATCCTCTTCAGGCCATTCGTCGTCGATATCCGCTGCCTGAGGCTCGGCAGGAGAAGAGACAGCTTCTGCCGCAGGCGTCGAGACCTCCATGTCGTCGTCGAGATCCTCTTGCACCTTGGATTTCTTTCCCTTGGCCTTTTTCCCTTTTTTCGCCTTGACATCGTCTTCAGGCCATTCATCGTCCATGTTGGCCACCTCGGGTTCAGCGGAAGTAGCCTCAGCTGCAGGAGCGGACGCGTTCATGTCCTCATCGAAATCCTCTTGCACCTTGGACTTCTTTCCCTTCTTCTTTCCCTTTTTCGGCTTGACGTCATCCTCTGGCCATTCTTCGTCCATGTTGGCGACTTCTGGAGCGGCGGGCGCAGGTGCATCAGGGGAGAGGTCATTTTCCTCATCGTCATAGGTTGGTTTCCTTTGAGTCTTCTTCTTGCGCTCTTTGCTCGAAGCGATTGCAGCCTATCGTTATCACCGGTATGAGACAGAGGATACTGTATTATGAGAGAAAGCTTACCATCAATCCTCCTCCTGAAGAATCCTCGTCGTCATTACCAGCCTCAAAGTCCTCGAGCATCTCGAATGCAGTCTTTTTCCCTTTCTTGCCGCCTTTTGCCGGCTGCGGGATGTCGGCCTCATCAACGACGCCCGCCAACGGATCTCCTATTTTAGCCTCCTTCTCGGCCCTGAGATGTGAAAGTCAGCCATATGCACTCGCCTCGCTATCTGTCGATAGACTTACCAGAATGCATCGTCATCCCCCTTTTTTCCCTTCTTTGCATTCTTCTTGGGCGGCATTTTGGTATCAGTTCAGAGATAAGGTATTGCTTCGTCTGCCTATGGTAGCCAAATGGCAAGCGAGAACGTCGGCCTTGTCTATCAGGGAAACCCCACGGCTACTCTCCTGCGACAATCATGAAGCGGCGAAAGATGAGTCGGCGCGGCGGCAGAAAATGATCGGATCCTGAACGCTCGGCGGCCGGGGGGCTTGTAAGTGGCAAATATCGCTATATCGACACGGCGACAAACTATTGACCATCAGCTAGTATTTCTGGGCGACGAGATCCCGGCAGCTCTATTTGTCGACAGTTCGCGGGATCTTTTCTGATTGGAGTTTCAACTTTCTCGGCCAGCCGCGCTGGAAGACGAGCAGATCGGTCATTCGATCTCCCTGGACCAACTCTATCAGTCGCCGATACTTTGATTCTATATCATGCCATGCAACATCGTGATGCCCTACTCGTCTATATCTTCGCCTGTCTCGAGCAGGCTCTCCATCCGTAGACTTCTCTGGTGTTCTTTCAGTTGTCCTATGACATTTTCCAGCCCCTCTCCCTCGAGGACAGCATCTATGCCCGTTAGCGTGAGTCCTATGCGATGATCCGTTATACGATCCTGGTGGATCCGACATATAAGCAAGATTTGGTGAAGATCTTTTCGCTTAGTCGAGCTTACCTGGGGGAAATTATACGTTCGCACTTTATCGCTTCTGTCCATTCCCTTGACCTGACTTTGACGAGTTTTCCGGCGGTCTTCCGCCTGCTGCACCAATCTCTGATCGAGTAACCTGGCACGAAGAATTTGCCACGCCCACGCCTTGTTCTTGAGCGGATGCGTTCTAATTAGCAATCATCTGAACAATGTGGTGTCTAAACGCACTTGGTGTTGACTTCTAGAGTCTTGCATCGAGACAGTTATTCCCGTGGGAATATGGGTCAACCGTACTGCCGACTCGGTTTTGTTGACGTGCTGCCAGGAGCCTTGAATCAACCTTCAAGGGAATTTCGGCAGAACCGGTGTCACTAACCTGTCCTCCCGCTCCGCGCGACCGCATCACCTCTGTCTTAACATCCTTCTCGTCGACCAGATCATCCGATGCATCGACTTTCTCCATTACGGGCAAAACCTAGGCATTCACAAGTCATGTTGTCAGATGGAGACCTCGCCATAACGTGGAATGGAACGTACCACCACGGCGATGGTACTCGTGTGCACTCGACCTGCACTCTCTGTCGCAGGGACCCGCTGGACCCGATGCACTCCTCGCTCAAACCTGAAATCACCAAACGCGCCATTCCCATCGACCTTGATCGTGACATCCTTCAAGCCCGTACCCACGCCAGTCCCGATTGATCCGGCCGTCTTGCTCAAAATCTCGGTCCGCCAACCTTTGCCTTGTGCGTACCTCAGATACATGCGCATGACCTGCTCCACGAAGAGCGCGGCTTCGTCGCCACCGACACCTGCCTTGAGCTCAATCATGGCACCCAGAGAGGCGGTCGAAGATTGTGGCAGAAGAAGCGCAGGTAGACGGTCTTGCAATAATTCCGACATCTGCTCTCTGAGACCTGCCAACTCCTCACCAGCGAGAGATCGCATGGCCGGATCCGTATCTTGTAGGAGAGTCTCCGCTTCTGCCATAGCCTAAAGAGATTTGATTTTAGCGGAGGCCTGGAAACAACTTAAGGGGATGACTTACGCTTCTAGCATCGAGGTATTCTTGCCATGCCCCTGCCAGTGGCTCAAGCTCTTTCACAACCCTCGCCAATTTGATCTGGGTTTCAACATCGGCATCTGTCGATTGCTTTGTACAGCGGAGATGTCAAGACTATGTTATGGAGGCCTTTGAGCATGAGCTTACCTGCTTGACGGCATTCCGATATTCTTCCACTTTGGACTCGATAGCCGACAAAAGCGTGTCCTGAGTGGTCTTTTCAGACACCGAAGGTCCATTCCTCTTAGCGAGTTTAGTCGTCGAGGTGCAAAAGGTGTGCTTCAGGTTTAACCGGAGACCCAATGGTCGATATCCACTCGAGGCGATGTCCTGAATTTGTGATGAAGGAGAAGACCTTCTTCGGAGTGCTTGTCCAGGTATCGCTGCGAATGCTGTACTCCCGCGTTGGAGAGTACATGTTAACCGTGTCGTCCGCCGAGCACAGGATTGCATAAGGCTGTCGTTGTCGGGTCACTATGAAGCTGATTACCGACTTACGGCCATGTCGTATACCAGCTTGCATGCCGTGCGCTCATGTTTCAGGATACTTGATGAAATTATGCGACTCTGTCTGTCGAGCCAGAGCGATCGAGGATAGAGTACTCCGCCATTTGATCTGGATTCTCATCTGTATGGACAGGACACTAAACGGCAATAATAGCATAGCTTTGTCTTCGCCAGCTACCACCTTCCATACAAGCTCTCAGACTTCGAACCAAAACCGTTTAGGACAGGGAGCTATCCACATCCAGGACCGGACGCGCTGGAACCTTGCAAACATGGACCAAAATTCAACGGTCGGCGGAGGTGAGCGCGAACCAGTCGATATTGGGAATTCATCCCAACTTCCCATTGTTTTCCTCAAATTTAGGCAAGAAGACCATCTTCATCACGGGCTTCCCAGAATCAGTAAAGGAGCAGGAGCTGCTTCAGGCCTTTGTAACATTTGGTATGTGAAATGCATCAAAATCCTCAACAACATTAATTCTGTGTGTGTTTTCAGGGGACATCATCGAGATTTCGATACCAACAGACCCACAAAATCGTGAGTGCCCCTCGTGAGCCATTTCAACGGATCTTGATGGTGTTTTGTTCCGCCAACTCCAGGGGACAAGCCACGAGGATTCGCCTTCATTACATTTGGCACAGCACTAGACGCTCAGGATGCCATCGACAACTATGACATGAATGAGCTGCCAGGACATGAGGGGAAGGGGCATTACTTGAAGGTCAACCTGGCGAGGCCAGACACGAAGATCTCGGGGCAGACGCATGATGGACCAGGTACGCCTAATTGGCGTCTCGTTCGCGAAGCAGACTTACTGACTAACGAATGTGCCTCTCCTCAGTATGGGCTACCGAAGAATGGCTACAGACTCATGCGAAGCCGCTGGATGAGTCTGGAGGGAAGGGCGTAGAGGCTGCATTGCCGCCAGGCAGGGAGCAGACGGACGTGACGATGGAGTAGCTTTCCAGCAAGAGTCGGGGAGCAAGCAAAATGTGTCGAACATTATGCCCAAGGGATTTGTTTGTAATATAATGATATAGCATCCTCGCATGTGGATTCCCGAAACCCTATCACCTGCCAGTGACTTTCATACAGAATGTCGATTACAGTGATCTACAGCTCGTCATTCATGAGGATCTAGTTATCGCCGTTCACGACGATGCCTTTCACCTCCTGTGGTTTGCCTTCGCCCCGTTTGCTCGCGGCTTCACGGGCTGGAATCACCTTTGCGGCTTGCGGATGCGGCGAGACGTAGTTCTGTTCGTTCTGCTGCATTTGCTGCTCCAGAACTTCGGAACCGCACGCGGCCGCGACGAGACCCAAGAAAGGAGGTGACGGGTTCAATGGACGAGTGGAAAACTCGGGGTGCGCTTGCAGACCGACGAAGAATGGGTGATCTTAAGGACAACGCAATACAGTCAGCTGACGAGTCGAGGAGACTGAGTGCAGAGCCTACCTTCCATCTCAAGGACCTGCATTCGTTCCCCACGCTCATCCTTTCCGATAAACCTGAACTTGCCCGGAGCCTCCAAACGCTCGACATACTCCGGGTTGACCTCGTATCGATGCCTGTGCCTCTCCCAGATGGGGTCCTCTCCCCCATACAGCCGTCTGATCTTGAATTGCTCCGTTCCCTTGTCAAAGACCGTCGGACGAAGACCGAGACGCATAGTTCCGCCGAGATGGGTTTTTGATATTTCCGGCATGAAGACAATCGTTGGGTGCGGGGTGGAAGGCAGCAATTCAGCTGAATGCGCATCTGCACAGAGAGAACCCGTTAGTGGGATCGAAAAGTTAAAAGGAAGCGCTCTACTTGCCTTCCATACCACAAACGTTTCGTGCCCATTCGATACAGGCGACCTGGAAACCAAGACAGATACCCAAGAAGGGTACCTTCTTCTCCCTTGCCCACCGAATGGCGGCAATCATACCCTCCGTGCCTCGAAGTCCGAATCCACCAGGAACAATGATACCTCTGACAGCACAAGTGGGCAATAAGCAGACCGACGCAGACGCTTTGACGGAAGTGCAATACTCACTTTGCGGAACAAACAGCTCCCCATGCATCGTGGTATTGCACGGGATCCGACATCTCTGCATCCGGCTCAAGATAGGACGAGTCGACCCACTGGAACGGATATGCGTGAGCTGACGAGTCCTGTGACCATTTCGCACTTCACCTACCTTGAGTTCCAATTTCCTGCCGCATCGCATGGATGCATGTTCGAGAGCCTTGACGACGCTCATGTACGAATCTTGCAAAGTGGTGTACTTCCCGACAAGGACGATCTGCACTGTCTCGTACAGACGCTCGGCGCTACCAGGAAGACGTCAAAAATGCGGACTCCACACGTAAATCTTTGCAGACTCACCCTGAGGTCATGGCTGTCCACCTCGTCAACAGGTTCCTTCCCCTCTCGATGCCGCACTGTCCGACATCAACTTCACCCAGCTTCAACCGCTTAGTCAAGAACGAGATCAACCCTTGGTCGCGCATGAGCAGCGGCACGTGATAAGTCGATGAAACGTTGTGCACGCCCATCACCTGCTCGGGCTTGACGTGACAGAACATGGAGATCTTGTCCATCGTTGCGCGCAATAAGGGGTTATCGCATCGACATGCGATGAGATCGGGGAGAAGACCGAGACCTCGGAGGTCTCGCACACCGGCCTGGGTTGGCTTCGTCTTTTGTTCGCCCGCAACGACGGGGATGAGGGAGACGTAGATGAGGGCCATGTTATCGTGGCCAACTCGGAATTGGAATTGTCGCATGGCCTCGATGAAGGGCGCGGACTCGATGTCACCGACAGTTCCGCCGAGCTATTCGAGAATAACCTTCTCAGTCAAAATGCTACAAGTCGGGCCGTAGTCAAGGCGTACCTCGATAATGCAAACATCCGGCTTCTCGCCCGTCTCGTCCACCGGCACTGCCGCTACCCGCTCTATCCAATCCTGCACGGCATTGGTTAAATGCGGAATGACCTGGACCGTCTTGCCGAGGTAGTCTCCACGACGCTCCTTTTCGATGACGTGTGAGTAGATTTTACCAGTAGTGATGTTGTTGTCGCGCGAAAGAGTGACGTCCAGGTATCGCTCGTAGTTTCCCAAATCGAGATCTGCTTCCCCTCCATCGTTGAGCACGTATACTTCGCCTGGAGAGGGATGAAATTGAGCTTTGGACGGCAATGTAGAGTCTTTATCAACTGACCGTGCTCTGTCGGGGCCATGGTTCCCGCATCAATGTTCATATACGGATCAATCTTGATGGCCGTCACCTTGAGTCCGGCCGTTTTCAAAAGGAGACCCGTGGAAGAAGCTGTGTGGACGATTTCACATGATGAGTATATGTCATGTAGGCGGCTTGATGCGACTACATACCGATCACGCCCTTGCCGATACCGCTACATCCGGACAACTAGCATTAGCCATCTGCACGCCTATACTGATCCGGAACCAGCTCACGAGATGACACCGCCGCAGACCAAGATGTATTTCGTCATGATGCCCGTCGTTCGTGAGGATGTTAGATGTAGCAAACGGGGCAGCTGTTGACCTCTGCTGATAGCCATATGAAGCAGGCGGACCGAGTCAGTGCAGCATGCCCATCCGCCAGAAATCCTCGATCGCGCACGTGACCAGACAAGGAAGCCTCATGAGGGGACAGGCGGGCACAAAGTAAACACGCCGTGTTCCCATGAGAATAATTTCGGGGAAGCATTATTCATGATGATCGGCGCTGTTTCAGCCAGGAATACAGTGGGTATAGGACAGCAGCGGCATGCTCACTCGCCCCGCTGCTCGTCTTGCCGTCCATCGTCTTTCCACCAACGCAGCCATGTCTTCCGCACGCCTCGTTCCTGTGCTCGCTTGCCCGGCACCGGAATCTATCGCTTTTGCGCCCAGCTCGGGACCCGTTCATCCACTCGAGGATCCCCAAATCTCTCAAATCTCTCCAAAAACGCACGAGCATCTACGTATAGCGGCATATCACCTTCATTCGTCACGGCTTGTGGCCTTCCCGACTGAAACAGTGTATGGACTCGGCGCGAATACCCTGGATCCGGTTGCGACGGCCAAAGTATACGCACTCAAGGGTCGGCCAGCGGATAACCCGCTCATCGTTCACGTCTCATCACTTCGGATGCTGCGGTCACTGATACCAGAAAACGAACAAATATCCGACCTCTACCTCGCGCTCATCGACAGTTTCTGGCCTGGTCCGCTTACCATTCTCTTCCCGGCTCGAAATCCGCCCCGTCCACCACCGGCACCACAGACAATTGGGATTCGGCTCCCCTCCCATCCGCTCGCGAGGGCACTCATCACTGAAGCGGACCTCCCGATCAGTGCCCCAAGTGCAAATAGCTCGGGCAGGCCGAGTCCGACCGAGGCGGCGCATGTGTTCGCGGATCTGGGGCGGAAGGGGGCGGAGCCCGTCGTCGACGCAGAGGGAAAGGTAGTTGATGAGGTAGGGATGCTCGGATGTATCCTCGATGCCGGCCCATGTGACGTCGGTGTGGAGAGCACAGTCGTCGATGGCACGCAATGGAGCGCGGACCCGGCTAGGACACGCTTACTCAAGATTCTACGACCCGGCGGTGTCGGAGTTGAGCAGATCGAAAAGGTTGTCGCAGCGTTGGACGACAAGCTCGGATTGACGGGACCGCAAAAGACATCTGTCTGGGTTTACGGCCGGGATCCACCAATCGAATCTTCTCGGCCCGCGGCTGGATCGACATCTATACAATCGCCGACGCCGCGACGTCGCCCATCGATGTCCTCAGCTTCCTCGTCGATCCCGTCCGAGATTCACAATCCATCAACCCCAGGAATGAAATACAAGCACTACTCCCCCTCAATCCCGGTCTACCTGCTCTATCCTACCGATAAATTCCCTACGAACCCATTCCAGAGTCAAGCTGAACGCGCACCAGCCACGCCCGAGCAAGTCTGGAAACATATTGCCGATCAACTGGTTGCTGCACGGACAGACCACATCGCCGCTTCCGACGACGCATCACGCACCAATGGTGCTATTCGCAAACAACTTCGATTCGGCGTCATGGCCTTTGACGATTCGTCCCTTCGTCGGACACTACAGGTGACGTCCAATGATGCCGCGTCAGCTCAAGCAGTTCAAATTAGGCGTGCAGGGGATGAGACCGAGATCGTAACGGAGATAAAGAGTCTCGGACGATCAGAGGAGGACGCCGCGAGAGCCCTGTTCCGGGATATGTTGGCATTCGAGGGGACCTCCGCCGTTGCAGTGGATTCCCAATCCGCGGCATCGCGGCTGACAGAGGAGGCATCCTCTGGTGGCGTTGATGCGATTCTAATCGAAGCATGTTTGGAGAAGGGTGTTGGACTGGCAGTAATGGAACGCGTCAACAAGGCTGTTGGCGGAGGAGGCACCGGCAGGGGGCTTGGGTTTGATGGCGCGCAGGAAGCGCAGAAAAGGTTCTGGGTAGACGTGTCCCCATAATCCCTGAAGAACTGCTTATTTGGAACATAGCATACACCGATGATACAAGTTGGCATTGAATTACAGGTTGTATCAAGACATCACTACATTATAGAATGTACACACGCCGAAGTTGATCAAAGGCGCATTGTTCAAGTGTCCGAGGACATATGACAATGCCTCCGACAGTCTCCTTGGCCATCTGTGACAACGCCTAGCAGGGACACATATCTTAGCCTTTGCCGAATACCAATGAGTCTCAATGGAACGGGACTTACCTTATGGGAATATACATAACCATTCGGGAACGCCAGGGCGTAGTTCTCGTCGCCGATTACTTCGCCGCTGATCCGGCAAACGATGCTGGAATTGGTATGATGCGAATACGGCACGTCTTTCGCCAGTACAGCCACATAGGGTGCACACGTGGGACAATCGACATTGCGCTGCGGATGAGCCGGATGACCGTGTAGAGGCGATGCGTCACTCGTCGACGGGATTGAAGCATCGGCCGTAAGCGAGTTATGTATCGGAGGCGATGCCGCCAGTGACGGTATCGGCAGCACCACGGCGCGAGAATTATCACTGTCCGCTTTGGCAGTCACCGGCTCCATCACCACATCTACCCCGTCAGCTGATTCATGCGGCAGTCCAGTCGCGCAGGCGGCGAGCTTGAGCGACGACATGCCGGCGGAAGCGGTGAGAGACAGCACGGGTTGACTTGGAATGCCGTATATTGCGTTAAATGTGCTTTGGAATTGTTGACACAGGGATTGCCACCGTGCTGGATCATACATGCGCTTTAGAGGACCAGTAGAGGAACGTTAGCGCATGATGCATGATCGGCTTGCGTTGACGCTAACCTTATAGATTCCCACGTTAGTCCCTTGTCCAAAGAACAACAGTGACATGGCTTGCTCTATCTCTCTCATGTGAGTTTCTTGCCATGTTGCAAGATATTTTTGCGCATACGCCAGCGCTTCCGTTTGCTGCCTCTTGCGGCAGAGCTCGATATACTCTTGCAATCGGAGGGAGAACTCGAGATGATTCTGTCGGAAGTGAGTCGAGCATTAGTCTTAGTGCGGAGCAAAATACAAAGAGTTCCAACCTTGGTCTTCTTGAGTGTTCCTCTGTTCTCGCCACACCACGCGAGAGCTTCGGCACAGCTATGTTTGTCGGCAAGAGCTGAACCTATCTTGTCACATTCTTGGAACAAGGCGATATCGACCTGGTCCTGCGTTTTGAGAAGGGTCAGCATGAATTGCTCAGGTCGGAACTCAGATTGGGTTAAATCGCTTGACGTGCCTCGATATTCCGTTCCTTGGCATAAGAGGCGGCAGCGGACAGTTTACCCGTCCGCAAAAGATAATCCACCATATATCTGTCGAGGCGTTGATCTTTCCAGCTGGGATTGTGAGTTTGCTCATGGGTCAGTAGTCATTTGAAGCCTCGATAGAGTATACTTACGTGAGCCACGCTGAATCGGAATCGGAGACGGTAGTCAGGTTCTGAATCTTAGAAAGGCTGTCGATTCTTGCTCTCAACGGAGAAGATGCAGCGGCAGAAGGCTGAAGGGCTTCTATCTATGGGTAGGACATTCCGTCATTCCTCGCCCTTCGAGACGGTGGCGCGGCGGAGGAGGCGCTTACCTTTCGTTTCAGTCCCTTGATACGCTCACTAGCCACGCGCAACTTCTGTAATTGTTCTTCTTTGTTCTTGACTTTCGCATTCTCCGAGTGACCATTCTCAGCAGACTTCGCCAAAGTCTTGAGAGTCGTCTGGCGATAAGAAGTCCCAAGAGTTCCAAGTTGTCAGGTATGCGTGTCCGGGTAATCATTTTATCAGCGTACCTGAAGAAATATGAAGTCCTTCTCCACCTGCCGTTGAGCAGCGCGATGATTCCTGCGCATCAGCTCATATGGGATCTGGAGACCATATCGCAACAAGGAATGAGTGGGAATCCCGGGAGCAAAAGCTCAAAGGTAGAAACGGTACCCTGATGAACGGCTCCTCGAGCATTTCGGCAGCGGCGTGATCCACCTTTCTCTCTGTGTTGGTCGCAGACATCTGGCCTCTTTGCAGCGGTAAAAAATGTCGGTTGCGAGCAATGCTGGAGACCGGAGCAGAGTCGACAACCGATCTATCCTTGTCGTGCGACTAGGACCACGAAGAGGAGGCTCACTGATGCCGTAGAGTACTCGTGTCGTACGCAGCTGCAGCGGACATGACCGGACTCAAACCGATCGAGAGCAAGCTGTCTGTCTCACATTCGCTTTTCTGGGTCATTCGCGCCTCTTGCTCAAGGATGAACGGCTGCTCAATGCACAAACCTGAGTGCTCAGTCCTCTCTTCCGCCCGTCGTAACCAGAAAGGCACGCTCAGTCATGACGACCAAGGAGGATTTCTTCTCGCGCAAAGACCGTGCAGCTCAAGCTTTGCAAGCAGCCCAAATCTTGTTACCTTCGTCGTCAACTGCGTCTCCTGTCGATAACAGCGTTCAAGCCATTTTCGAACGACTCAAACTTTCCTCAAGAACAGACTTTATCGAGGCAGAGCAATCCATAGATACGATTGATAGCCATCCGACTGAGGATGAAACGATTCACAAGCAGGACTTGTTGAGAAAGACAGCGGAACGAGGGCTCGATCTGCTGGAAATCATTCAGGACTGGCTGGTTCTGGAAGTCGACAAAGCTGACACGGGTTCTTCGAGTACAGACTGTAAGCATCAATCGCCCGACTCTTGGTATCTGCTCATGAGACTGTGTATAGTTCTATTAAGCATTCAGCAACGAGCCCTTGTTCAGCGTATGACTCAGCATGTTGTCGCCTTCCTGATCCTCCCTACTCTACAGGAGCTGTGTAAATACGTGGTGAAAGGCCAGCCAATGAAAGCTGAAGTTCCCGAGTTCAATGCTTTCATTGAGCCTTTCCAGCGAATTCTGCGCCTTTCTGTACCGATCTCAACAAGGAGCGTGAACCAGACGGCCTCGAAAACAGCTGCATCTTCGCGACTTCCGCCACAGCACATAACATATGTAACGCAAACCTTTCGTAATACCACAACGCTTGTGCACCTCTTGGCTGCATCAATCCTTGTTGGATGGTACGAAGCCGTCGCGCGAGACTCGACGGCCCCCCTGTACCGCTTGACTCGAGATTTCCTTCACACTCTTGGCGGAAGGACAGAGACAATCTCGGTTTTGGGTGGAGTCATTAGACTAACAGCTCCTGCATCGGCAAAAGTGGCATCCCGTGATTCCAGAGGGCCTATCACTGGAGCGGCAAGCACGGAGAGGGTCAACGTGCGGTGGCCGCCGTATGTTATGGCTGTGGCGCGGGCGATGATGGCGCGGCAAATCACAATGCCTCTTGGGGTAATGGGTTTGATGAACTGCGTCTTCGGCAGTGACTTAACCAGGGCGGAAGGTACGTCGCCTATTGACCTCCGTTCATGCTGTTGATCTCCGTCAACCCCTCTAGTTATCGATATGCGCAAGCTCGAGTATCTCGCTATGTGCATCAGCACACCTGTCAATGGGTCACTAGAGGTAAGGGCGAGGTACTACCCATAGAGCTCAGGAGCTGAACATCTTATCCGTGAAGTCATTCCTGGACAAGATTGTGCCTCAGTTGATCGAAATTCTTGCTCCCAAAATCGAAGTGTCCAGTAACAGGCCTCAAGCCTACACGAATGCAGCCTCTTTCTGTATATCGAGTCTCATTGCCAAACATACCAGCATCGTGATGTCAGTAATTTCGCCCCTGATTCATTCGCCGTTCAAGCCAGAGGCGAAAATGTTGCCATCGACTTCCCATCAACAGGGATCCGATTCGCGCCATGCCGCCGTCGTTCGTCACCCGCAGCAGATAAATGACGCTTTGTCGATTCTTTTGCCCCTTCTTACATCGACGCCCCCGGGCTCTATCGTAATCACTCAGACAGTCACCCCGATTTTACCACAACTGTTTGCGCTTGCCGTGCACTTGCAAACGGATCGCACCGCTGATCCTCTAACGCGGCAGGAAATACAAGATATCCTACGCACATGGGCTAGACTGGTGGACTGTGAGGTGGTGATTCGGGGGATCTGGGACATCCTGCACAGCGGAAGAGGGTGGGGTGTCACAGATGAGGATGGAAATGAGTTCTTCTGGAAATACGTCGAGGAGGCGGACACTGAACAAAGTGGTGTAGGAATCTGGTATGGCACGTGAGTTGATGCTTGAGCCTTTCAATGACCTTCACCCTCGTAAACACTCGCTGATATCGATATGTTCCTGCAAAGTCCGCAATCTCATCCCATACTCGTTTCTCGTCAAACACATGAGTCCGACGCATCTGGAATCAAAATCAACTCGAGGTTATCTCCCGAGGAAACTTCTTCGCCAGCCGACTTCGAAGCACTCGAGCATGACATGCTTTCCAAAGTGGATTTGATTCCACCTCCTAAGGATATCGTGTTCTTGCTGAAATCAGCGGAACGAAAGGAGTTGACCTCCGGAGTATACTTCAGGTGTCTCCAAGCGTATCAGGAGCTGGCTCAGCACCCAGATATGGATGAAGCTAATACCAAGTAGGTCCAAAATCACATGCGTGCTCTTTCATCGTTTCGCTCACGACAATTTCCTATAGAGCCATGCTGCGATATCTGCGGATCATCATGCTGATCACGGAAAGCATGGCGGATGCGCTCGGCGATCAGGCGGAGAAGATCTTGATATTTGTCGAACAAGCCCTTCGTTCAAGCTTGACCGAAAAGGACAAGGCAATAGCCCAGGAGCGGGAAGAGGAAGGCGACAGTGATGATGAGGAGGACGAATGGCGGGACGGTACAGCAAATTCACGTCTGAATATAGTCGAAGACCTCGATGCAAAAGACGTAACACAGCTTGGGCTCATGGAGACCGCGGTACACCTGTTGTTAGCAACATTGCAGTGTAAGCATTGGCGCCCTCTTCACGTTTGCCATTTTCAATGACGTTACTCTTAGCGCAACCACGAATAGACGCAGAGGCTCTCCCGATTCTCGCTGTCATCAGCTCCCACGTGGAGATTCTTGAGCGACATCAATTGGCAAGCGTGAGGACTTTGGCCAGGAATGCTCGACTTCTTCTGTCGATACAAAGAGCTGTTGGGCAGAACGACGGCGCAGCGGCCTCTGATGACATACGATCACCAACAATGAAGCTATATCAGGAAGCGCTGCGATGCCTACAGGACCCTTTGCTACCAGTACGAGGTCATGGTCTGATCATTCTGCAAGAGGTCGTCAAAGCGCCTGATTTCGATAGAGCGCTCGTCCCGGCAATCACGGACATATTCCTACAAGCACTACGGGACGACGATTCGTTCATGTATCTCAATGCAGTTCGCGGTCTGTCAAGTCTCGTCGATGGGCTCGGGAAGGAGATTCTCAGATCGCTCGCGTCGGCTTATGCGGAAGGGATCGATCGTGGAACATCCCTCCATCTCTCGCAAGAGGAGCTTGATCGCAGACTTCGTATCGGCGAAGCGCTGACGCAATCAGTCAAACGGTGCGGGGCCGCCCTCAGCATATATGGTAAGTCACAAGGTAGTTTGCTGGGGCTGCATCTAATCTGAATTTTCGGTTGTTGCAGCCGATGTCTTAATACCGAGAATGCTCCGCGTATTCCCACAAGCACATCTTCCGACCGTGCTGAGGGCGTCTTCGTTATCCATATTGTCTACTTGCGTAGATGTCGATTGGAGGGCAGTTCTACCGTGGGTGCAGGATCTGTTGGGGGCATGTCTCGATCTTTTACAGCTGGAAAGCCTCCGCTCGTCCGGAACAACGAAAGCGGACCGGGATAATGCACTTGATCCTGTCAGAGAACCCACCCGCATTCATGATAGCAAGCATCCTGCTTTGCGGCGTGCTGCACTCGTGTTCGTTGGACAGCTTTTTAATGCAGCGGCGTTATCTCAGCAAGACGAGCACCAAGCTTTCAATGCGCAACTTCGGTCTTCAAGAGAAATATCCGTTCATGTCAAAGCAGACCAGGGCGTCCGTACGCGGGAGGCTTATCTGCTATCAGCGATCCATCCGGGACTTTTGCAAAAAGCCGGTAACGTACTAGGCTATCTGAAAGCTACGGATATAGATTCTCTTACAGCACATCAGGCTGGAGAGGCTCTATCTCTGCTCAAGCAGCTGCAATAGCCGGTCGCTGAAGAACGTCGCCTTAAGCCATCCCCTTGGGCAGTGGTTGGTGGCCAGTCGGCGCTAAGCTGGAGGACGTATGGGCAATGCTGCGCGGATTGCAAATGCGCGCGAGACACATTCCTGCCCACTGGTATATGCTCCTGTAGTAAATGCAGTATGCTATTCTAATTGCAATGAATCTACAAACAATTTTTGGTGCAGATAGTTTTCGGAACACCCTAGAAGCTGAAATGCATGAGCCACGGATTGAGCACAACTGATTCCGATATGACGGTCGATCAGCGTTGGGAGAAAGCTGTGGCTCGAGAGAAACTTACTGGGATACAATATGTGACCAGCGGTGACTAGCGCCATTGGAACAATGGCTTCAATGGACACAACTCTCCATCCTTCGGGCATGACAGATGACGTCGTGACGATCATCCCGACCTATCAACGACATTGATTAAGTCATATGGCTCTCGCAAAATGTCATTCTCGGACTCACGAGCACAGCGATGTTGAGAGGCAAAGTGAACTTGAATTTTTTGAGAATTGCCGGCACCTCTTTGAAGAAATTGGACACTTCAACCGTCTTCAGCGTGGCTGCCCATGTCATCTGATAGCCAATCATGTGGCAAATGAGTGCGCTGGATATCTGCAGACTGAGTCCAATGAAGAAAACAGAATAGAACGCTGAGAGCAGGGTTATACGATATTCAAGTCGCGAAACGATACGAGGAGCTCACGGATATAAGCCAGTTGATTCGTGGCGAACTCGCTAGTGTTCTTGACTTTCAATCGGTATCGTAGGATGATCGAAGCCAAGTTGCTTAATCCGGAGAACAAGCAGATGCAGACGAACGTGATCTTCCATCCGCTAATATAGAACTTGTCGACATGGACTGTAGCAAAAAGCCTCGTGTTCATTAGTGGGAGGGGAGACCGTGTAACGCGACTCACGATCAAATCCGATGATGATATAGTTGAGCATGGTCAAAGGCCAAGCGCAAGCGATGGCGTAGTAGGAAAAGATATACGAGAGGACAGAGATTTTGCAATTGAGCGGAATGTTACTCCATAAATATTGTTTGAACAAAGGAGTAAAAGGTCCTCGAGTTGGCCAGTACCGTAATGGGTGGAAAATCAACTCGGAGCAGCCCCATGCATACTTCTGCCACCGATTCACTTCATCGTCACAAGTGAGGGACACCCCCTCTTCAAATTTGTCGTCCGAGTAGGTTGCCCATCGAAGGATATACCCCTTCATCTGCAAAGCCAGCGAAAGAGCGAAATCTTCGGATACGTGCGATTCGGACCAGATCTTGCGCACGCCATCCTCTTCAAAGATGATTTCCTGTAATGCGGACCAGCGGAGAAAGGCATTATGTCCCACAAAAGGAGCGGTAGATCCGTTCGCGCAGCAGAACGATATTGCCAATTGAATGCCTCTAGTGAAATGCGCGATGCCGTTTTCAAAGAAGTGATTCGCCACTTGCATGACGCCGGAGGAATGCTGTATCACAGCAACTTCTGGGTGTTGGTCAAACTCGCTGACAGCGTCCGCAAAGCAATCCTCCGGAACACGAGTATCAGAGTCGATGATGAGGATATAAGACCCACTGCCAAGCGATTTGGTGTTAAGTGGACCGCCTTCCAGGAACAGGAGATATCGTTATCGACTCACATCCTTATATTGCCTGCGGCCCAAGCGCGACCTTCCGTTTCTTCCTTCGCCTCAGAGCGGTCTCGTATAGGTCCAGCTCATCCTGCTCATGCCAAAAGTATGCTGCACCGCCCTTCGCCATGTGCGCTTCGGGGCGCAAATCGTCCATGAGCTCTTCAACTCGCAAAGACAGCTGAATCGCAAAGTTCATGTTGCTGGCCTTCTTGAAGCGTCCCCGCCGTTCGAATCCATCGACTCCATGCCCAGGACGGGCGACAAAAGCCATGCTGTGGTTGTAATAGAATCTCTTCCGATCTTCAGCTGCATCTGCGCTGATCAGCTGCAGACCATCATCGCACACCAAAATGGAGACGGATCCACCTTGGCGCTCGTATACTGCCTGAGCGGCCTTCAACGAATCCACTGTGGGAACTATCACTTCCTCGAGGGATTCTTTGTAGACCGGAAGCCAGACAGTAACGTGGGGCAATTCTCCCATACTGCGTTTCGGTGGTATGGCACTGTAATATGCCGAGTTTTGGGTGACTTGACGAATAGGTCCGAAAATCTGCCACTGATCGTAAACAAAGGGATAGCTTTAGCATATACCATAGCATGTGCGGTCATCTTGAAGTATTGAAGTATCTCACTCACAAATGAACCGACCAGCACCTGCACAGTGAACTTTTTGCCAGGGGCGCACGAGAGCCACGGATCAGCATGAGAAGTCATGAACGATCTATTCCAGTGCCTACCATCGCGACACAGGCAATGACAGGACCTGTGGCTATCAGAAACATCCTGGTCGCCTTGCCATCCAGCAAGTATCCCTTGACGAGCGTACCTGTGGCATGTGGAGCCCTGTTGAGCAGATCTATTCTGGAATTCGTCTCGTATGACTCACGCCAACCCAATGCTAGCAATGCGATGGTAATGATAGCAGTCATTCCAGTCGAAAATGCATCATAAAGCATGACTGGTCGCTCTTTCCAGTGCTGTCGCGCACGTGAACGTGCAAGATCCTCGGAATCAAGCACTGAGAAGGCGTCAACAGCCTTTTCGTCTATGCTGACCGCCTCCGCTTCTGAGGTTGCCAAATCTGAGAGTAATTTCTCTTGCTGTGACTGGGCGTCCAAGTGCGCCGTGAAACCGCCTTTCTTGAAAGCATTCTCTTGATGCCATATGTAGTCAATCAACGACTGCTCGAGAGTCTCCGTAGTCTTGACAATGCTTTCCACCGTATCGGCCCAGACGCAAAGTACGCCTTCGTCCCTGACAAATGCGGCATACTGATGTTTCCTGGCGCGAGCGAGATGTGCCAGCTTGTCGAGAATCTGTATCCGTGTATCCGCGTTGATCGTGAATTCGGCCATTTCGGGAGTTCTGGTAATGAAGGAGTCAGCAAGCTACCGTCACGATTGGCTATGTGTGCATACATGCAGGTAGACATAACTGTCTTGACGATAGGCGAACGAATTTTGAAAGCTACCTGACATGCAGTTCATGATAAGCATGGATATTGGCTATAATAGCATCACGAGGCTCACTTCTGGGTTCAAAGCAGTGATTGCGGTTTCGAATTCTGCCAATCCCGTCATATTCAAGGGATACGTACGCTGCACGCCCGTCTTGGCTCGTATGCACACACCAGTCGCGATTCGAGAGGGATTTAAACTTCGCCGCTGGTCCCGGTCACTGTTTGACGGCTTCCTGAACCACTTTTTCTTTTCACAACCGTATCTGAAGAGGTAGTCTGCCATTACATCCAAAGCATCGAAGCCGTCGCCAACGGGCACGGCCGGAGATCGAGCTTGGTCCGTTGACACGCCAGATATGGGTCGAGCGGCATCCTCAGTCGGCTCGTCATCGTCGTCGAAGTTGTCTTGAAACTTGACCGATAAGGACGGGAACGGAGAAGATGAAGGGGGGACCGAAACCGTCAAAGGAAAGTTGTTGATGTACTCGAGCTCGGAGTCTGCTTGAGATGGGTTGACGTGGGACTTCGAGCGCGATCTTGATCTGTGGGTCGAATCTCCTGAAATCCTTCCAGGTCTTCGTCTCCTGTGCTTCTTGCGTGTTCTCGACCGTCCTTCCCCTGCTTCGTCCAGTAGCGCTGACCATCGCTTACGATCGTCCTCCTCGAGTGTCACATCCTGATCTTGATATTCGATTTCCTCGTCCGAGGCGAGTTCATCAGCCTCTAGTTTGAGCTTGAAGACAGTGTCATAGGTGATTCGAGAAACGTTCGCTTTCGCCTTTTCGTCGATGATACCGTCGAGTCCGGTGTTACCCGACACTGGAGGACTCGGTAAGGTATAAGTCAAAGCGTGACTCAATCGCCGCGCGAATGTAAGTACTGGTTTCTCGGTGGCGGGTGCCGAATGACTGATGGTAGTGTCGTTAAGAAAGTCCATCTCAGCCGGAACCAGCGGGAGAGAACCAGCGGGGTGTCTTCCCGTCGCCTCGTTGCCGGCCGTGAAGGGAGGTGCTCTGCGCCGTGTGAAAAGACCCATGATGTGCGTCTTGGCCTTGATCCCCTCGAAAAGTTGTTGGTGAAAGCTCACGCCGGGTTGGTAGAATGTCTTCGTCTATGGGTGCACAGACTGTGTCTTCCCTTTTCCGCTGCGTATCGTAGACCGCCAATGCCCTTGGCCCGGCAATGGGAAAGCCGCTGGATTAGGACAACTTCGTTTTGCGAATTGTATACCGCCGGCGGTAACCGCACGTTGGCGAAGGTGCCGTATGGCCAACGCTGATGTCGCCATGATGGGGTGCACCGTTGCCAATGGCTGTAACAGATCGGAAAGCTGATCGGAATTCTCAACCTTTCCTGTACCGGGTGATCGACAGGAACATATGCGAACAAGCTTGCGAACAGCTTTGCGAACAATCCTCAGGTCGATTTTCGAGCTGATTTCCACAGCTCTAGTGTGGATTAGGCTTTGAACAAGAGCGAACGGAAAGGCAAAGCAGCTGGTAAAGCTGAACGGCCAGACACGAGCTTCCTGTACGAGGACATAGTCGCTGGATCCTCGGCTGACTTGGCTGCTACTGGCAGCCTACTGGCTCTGCTACTCGTATAAGCTCAGAACCATTTGAGACACTTGGATAAGCGGGATGAGCAATCGATCAGCTATGAAGCTTTATTGGAGCTGCTATTGGGTTCCATTGGGTATTCCATTCCACCCGGCCGGATGAGAGAGCTGCCGAGACGGGAAAATCCCGCTTCGTCGGTTAACCTTTCCGCGCCATAGCGCGCACTGTGCGACAATAGTCAGCAATATCATAGAGCACGCGCGAAAGACCAGGATTTGGAGACCGAGTTTGTACTTGTACAGCACAGGCCGACTTCGAACGAACCGTTGCGTCTTCATCTATATGAATCCTGCCATACATTCGGAAATTTTGTCATATTCTAGAGGTCCACCTGACTCTAAGCCTGTCAAGATCGTCAAAGGCGCAGGGTAGAGAAGATGGAATGTTATGCTTGTCAGATTGCGTATCGAGATTGAGCTAGTCTTCCTATACAACATCGTCTAGTTATTACAGTGACTGGCCAACAACCCAAAAATCTATAATGTAATGCGCTACAAGGGAGGATACTAGACTACTAGTCTTATTGGGCTACTCTATATTATACTTCTGTCAATATCTATATCCCACAGAGCGGGGAGAGGGGACTGCCGGCCTTGCTCGTCGACACAACTCAGCGGTGTTAGAAGCTGAAATGCATAAACCAGGGATTCAAAGCAACTACGAGAAGATGTAGGTTAGCGCGGTGGTGTGACTGTTGAGCAGCATCTACTTACCAGGGTAAAGAAGGTGACTGGCAACGGTAAGCGCCAGGGGCACAATCGCCTCGACCGACGATACCCTCCATCCGTCAGGCATCACCGGTGTTGATGAAATGATCATGAATGCCTGTGGTAAGATGCCTCAGATGGCTTCGAACCGAACTGCAGCAGATAGACTCACGACTATGAGCCAGTTCAACGGCAAGGTGACCTTGAATTTCCTCATGATAGATGGAACCTCCTTGAAGAAATTTGACGCTTCCACGGTTTTGGCTGTTGCCGCCCAAGACATTTGGTACCCGATCAAGTGACATATAATGGCAGCTGAGACTTGCAGACTCAGACCCGCGAAGAAAATGGCATAGAAAGCTACGCAGTGGCATCGACAGATGCGTTGTCAGTACGCCAATGTTATAACTCGTATCAGAGACTCACGAATGTATTTAATCTGATTAATGGCAAAGCTACCGGTGTGCTGGACTTTGAGACGATAACGCAACAATATCGCGGAAAGGTTACCGAGTCCGAAGAACAGCAAGATACACGCGAACGTGTAATACCATGCGCTCATGTAGAATTGATCGACGGGAACTAGGGACATCGTACAGGGTGAGTCTATGCTCTGCTGCAAAGAGATCCGCGGGAGACTTACTTGTGAATCCGAGAATGACAAAATTGAGCAATGCAATTGGCCAGGCGGCAGCGATAGCATAATAGGAGAACATATATGCCAATGTCGAGATCTTGCTGGGCAGGGGCAAATCACACCAGAGGAACTTGCGGAAAAGTGGAGTGAACGGGCCTCGAGTAATCCAGTACCGGAATGGGTTGAAAATGATCTCTGAGACACCCCAAGCGTACTTTTGCCACCGATTCACTTCGTCACCACACGTGAGGGATACGCCCTCTTCGAATTTGTCGTTGGAGTATGTTGCCCATCGCACTGTGTAGCCTTTCAACTGAAGAGCCATAGACATGGCAAAATCTTCAGACACATGCGTTTCTGACCAGACCTTCTTGACTCCGTCCTCTTCGAACATGATATCTTGCAATGCCGACCACCTCAAGAACGCGTTGTGACCGACAAAGGGAGCACTAGTGCCGTTTGCGCAGTAGAATGAGATAGATAACTGGATACTGCGGATGAAATGCGCGATACCGTTCTCGAAAAAGTGATGGGCGACTTGCATAACGCCAGAGGAGTGTTGGATGATAGCGCATTCGGGACTGGTTTCAAATTCCGAAACCGCGTCGACGAAGCAGTCTTCGGGAACCCGAGTATCGGAGTCGATGATCAAAACGATTGAGCCGCTGCGAAGGTGTCAATGTTTCGACTACCTGAAATGCTTGCTAAAGACTCACATTCTGATATTACCATCGGCCCAGGCTTGACCTTCCGACTCCGCCACGGCCTGGCTGAGCGCTGTTTCGTAAAGCGCCACTTCATCGTCGTCACTCCAGAAATAGTCCGCTCCGGACGCCTCTTGTGCATGAGGGCGCATTTCGTCCAGTATTTCTTCCACACGCAGAGAGAGCTGAATAGCGAAGTTCATGTTGGACGCCTTCTTGAATCTGCCCCTTCGCTCGAATCCGTTGACGCCGTGTCCAGGACGAGCTACATAAGCCATATTGTTGTTGTAATAGAAGCTCTTCCTAGCGGCTGCCTCCTCGTCGCTGATGAGTTGAAGACCGTCATCACAGACGAGAATCGACACTGATCCGCCTTGCCTTTCATAGGTCGCCTGGGCTATCTTTAGGGATGCGATGGTCGGTGCAATGACCTCCTCCAGAGCTTCCTTATAAACCGGTAGCCAGACAGTGACATGTGGTAGCTGCTTGGTGATGCGCTTGGGAGCGATCCCACTGTAGAAGACAGAGTTGCGATTCACTTGTGCCACGGGTCCGAAAATTTGCCACTGAAGTCGCGACACCACTCAGCACCGCGCCTCGAATGAATCACGTTGCCACTTACAAAAGAACCGATCAAGAATTGGAATGAAAACTATTCGCGTATAGCAATGAGCCTTCAAATAGAGATTCAACTATCACGATCGCTCTCACCATGCCAACCGCACCCAAGAAGGGTGAGGCTATAATCAGCAAGAAACGCATTGCATTGCCATCCAACATGTATTGGCGGATAAGTTTACCTGTGAATAACGTGATCAGCTGTCTGTTACGCAGTTGCGAGGAAAACGTAAGCTACTCACGCCAGCTGATAGACAGCAGAACAATCATTAAAGCCACTGTGAGACCTCCTGTGAACGCGTCATATAGGACATATGGCCTCTCTTTCCATTGCCGTTTCGCCTTGAGTTTCGAAAGATCCTCTGCGTCCCCAATGTTCACCCCGGTTTCGAGATTGTGAATCTCTTTGTCCAAGGCTTGTAGTTCCTTTTCCCTGGCAGCTTCCACGAATGCACTTGCGCCGACCTTCTTCTCGCGGCGGTGACCTTGATTCCAGATGAAATCAAGCAATGCGTCTTCCAGGGCTTCGGCTTCAGCGAGGATTGTTTTGACGTTATCCGACCAAACACAAAGGACTTGCTCGTCACGGATAAATGCGGCGTATTGGTGTTTGCGGGCTCGGGCAAGCAAAGTCATGTCGTCCAGAACCTGAATGCGGCTGTCGGCGTTGATGATGAATTCCGACGTCTGAGGTTCTCTACATCCTCGGAGAAGATTTGTACAGCGTGAGATGAATGAACTGAAGTCTCCTGTGGAGGACTCACACAAAATCGGAAAGGATAGTTCGCACGATCGGAGAACTGAGCTTCATGGCCACCTGTATTCCTGATATGTCAATAGATGTTACATCCCGCTGACAAAATGACTCACCATGGGATTCAATTCCGTTATTGCCCATCCGAATTCTTCAAGTCCAGGGCAAGTATGCGGGTAAAGAATGTGTGAACCCTTTTTCGAGCGCAAAGCGACACCCGTGTTGACATTCCCATAGGCCTTTTCGATGCTGGGCGGGGTGAACCATTGACGCCAGTCACATCCATAGCGGTAAAGATCGTCCGCCATCATTTCCATCGCGTCGAGGATCCTGGGTTGCCGAATGCGTGATGTGTTTGCGGTTGGTAATTCCGTGAAGTCGTCGTCGTCGTCTTCCGAATTGTAATACTCGTCGTTCTCTGTCTGGTAGCCGGCATCTTCGCGCTCGTATGTGATTTCAGGCTGATGCAGAATCGCATTAGGATCCTTCTCAACTTTCTCGAGCTCGAAATTTGACAAAGAAGAATCCCGCGTGTCGGTCTTTGCGTCCGTGTCGACAGGCACTTCAGAGGATGAGGATGGGCCATTCCTGTTGCCCCGCTTCAGTTTTGGAAGGAAACGCATATTCGTTGCTCCTTAACAACTTGGCTATGCGTTGTCGGAATCGTGTCAAACGTCGAGATACTGGTCTTTCCTAGGCCTTGGGCAATCGTGATTCCGGTAGAGCGCATTCAAACACGTAGCGCGGACCTTCAGCGAGTAGCGGACCATGAGGTTATATTGCTCGCTCGCAATTCAGGTTGCCTTGAAGCTGAAGAGTACAAAAGCTCTTCATGGAAAAACTCAGCACAAGATCCGCGTGAGAATCTGGCATGCAATTTCGGCTGTTCACTGCGTGCAATGCAATGTACAGCAAGGATCGAAGCAAGTTTCTCAGGAAGACTTGCTACGTTGGCGAAGCTGTTGGCAAGTCATCCGGAGCCGGTCCCGTGACATGTACTCCCGTGCACTAGGGCTCCTATGTCTCGCATGCTGGCGAGCCTGTAGAGCTGCCTCCTGCGCCTCTCGAGAGCCTAAGGTTACACTTATGATTCAAAGCTAGCGAGCGAGCCAGCGTCACCAGCTACTCACCAGCTGCGTCACCAAAAAAAGCTTACCAACCAGCTCACCAACCGCTCCGAAAGCGGCAAGTAAAGAGCTGGTGAGGTCAAGGCGCTACCAGCTTGGCTACCTAGGGTCTCCCGGCAGTTATCGTAACAACCGTAACGGCAATCCAGCTACTGTGATCCGGTGATCCAGCCGCTGACCTAGCGTTTCAGTTCGCTGTTTCACCTGGCATTTCACCCTTACAGCTAGGGAGCTAGCTAGCTATACAGCTTCGACACTGATTGAGCAACTGATCGGCTTCCTGATCGACAGCGGATTCTATTCTATTCTATTCATGTTCCTTCGGGAGATGATCTTCTACCTAGCTCTCCCGAAGCTTCTCCCGGAAAGCTTCTCGGAAGCTCTCGAGGACGAGCTTCCGGAACAATCTTAACTGATTACCCTGGAATCTCCCGTGGATAGCTCTTCTAGCTGCTCTTCTGCATGACAGAGCTAGCTACGAAGCTCCTGGCGGGAGAACAGCTGGAACAGCTAACGGGAGCTATAGTAGCTTCTACTTTGTACGCATTGGCCGGAACACGTGTCGGGGATACGCTGCGATCCATGATCCTTTGTCTATGATCTATAAATCACAGACAAAGCAGAGTGTTGATGCTACAGTGTATAGCAAGCTGTACGGAAGATCCTAGCTCTCTACTGGCTCGTTGTAAGATGCTGACAAATGGCTTAATAGATAACGGCGTACCATCAAATGTCGTTCGATCGAGTCCTACTGATTAAGCCAGTTACTAAGGCTTCTTTGACAAGCTGCTTTCTGTGCGAGACCGAGCCCGTAACACTGCAACTAATACTTGCTAGTGACTACCTACAGCTCTTCACTACCTCAGTAGAAAAGCAGCTAGAAAAGCTTAGAGAAATGCTTAAAGGCGGCTGTAGAGCTGGCAGTAACAAACCCGCTGGCGAACCAGCTAGCTACACTGGCCCGCTGTAACCAGCTCTGTAACGGCTTACGAGTCCAGCTACGAGTCCGCTGCTGGCAGCTGCGCTAGCTCTATCGCTTCCCGTTATTTCTAAGACAAAGATGAGCGCAAGCACATGTTCCGTAAGATGGCGTACAGCTTTCGGAAGTAGACGCTCCCGGCCATCGATAGCTGCTCCAATCGATTGATGTGATTGCTCGATTGATCGGGCAAATGAACTGGGTAATGGAAACAGCAATCAAAATTGTAGCTGAAGGAAGCTCTGAAAGACTGGAAAGCTATCTGGAAGGTCAAGGGGCAGCTGCCGGAAGGTCGAAAGAACAGGCCGGTTAATAGCCTTGAGGTTCCCGAAAGCTTTCCCGAACGTCCTCGGTTCAGGAAGCGTTCAGGACAATGTTCAGGACAGCTTCCAGGACTAGTCCAGGTCTCATAGCTGGTCTCGGCGACGTCTCAGCCTGCCAAACCTTCCTATTGCGGTGACATACGGTTGCCTGGCAGACTCTCATTACTTGCAATAGTTCCGGTATATCCTGTAGTGCATCGGAAGGTCTCTCACGGCTTCCGGCTTCTCGGGTGCAGCCTGGATGAGCTTCTGGATGGCACGATTTCTCTCAGCTGCCTGATTTCTCAGAATCATGTCGGGATAGCTGTCGAGATCGCGGAAGTGTCTGGAGGAGGGCTACGGCAGACTGAGCTAACGTTGGGTACGCATCTAGCAGCGCTTCCCGTGCTGTACTGCAATTGCTCACATAAATTTCCTCTTCAAAGGCCTTCTTCTCGCATCTCCCAATATATATGTCATGCAGCCCAAATTCATACCATCTCCGTGTCCTCTCTGTGATCTGTCCGAACCTAGAAGACGAGATCGGCGAAGACTCTCTTGATCCTGAGTACTGAAGACAGTCATGGGCCTTTTCAATCGCAAGAAGAACGAGGTCTCGGCCATCGTCGTCGAAAAGGATAATCTGGAGAGGGAGAAGGAGGCAACCAGGAACGACGACATCGACTTCGCGGGAGAGCCTCAAACGCCAGGAATCGACAGCAATTTCAATGTTTCGACAGCGAGTCTGGGAACATACGATGAAAAGGGATACAACTTCTCTAGTCAGCCCACGATCAGCAACACGGATGCGCTCGACATCATGGGAGACCACCTCTATCGTTACGGATGCAACTGGAAAAAGTGGTTTCAACCTGTCAACGAGGAGAGCTACTATTTCGACAGCGACCAGGTGGCAACCGGCATCTGTTTGCGAACCGATACAGGAAAGCAGAGATCGTATCCCCTAGACTGCGCGGGGATGGACGAATTCGAATGGGCGGTTACTTCGCTCAATCCGGCTGTATGTATCGTACCCCTGCTTCTGAACGCCTTTCGCTTACCGATTGTTTGCCTGCCCTTCCCAACAGGTCGCATTCAAGATTCGCTCCCCAATTGTCATGTCGATCATGGCTACCTTTATGTGAGTCTCTTAGATTCATCTGGCGATCGGGTAGGCTCATGCCCGGGTTCGTTCTTTCAAGTACCGAGGACATTGCAGAATTCACAATCAATGCGAATACTCGAATTCAGATTCTGGACGAATTGTCACATCTTGCACGAGCGCGAAAGCATCAATATGCAGCCTTTGTCCGAGACGAAGGCGTACTGTGTGTCTGGTCAGACAGCGTCAAGACCATTGTGGCCGATGTCGAGAAACTGGAGAAAGCGCTTCTGGATTTCGTTTGGGGCAATGAGCATCAGCAGAAAAGTATCATACCTGCGCTCCCCACCTTCAACAACAATGGCGCCGAGGCCGATGCACCAGCTGCTGAATCCGCGGATATCGAAGACTCTGCAGCCGCAATCCAAAAGAAGCAATGGAAAACTCGTCCCGTCATCATGTACGACTCCATCATCTCCGGTCTCAACGTCATACTCATCTGTGCCTTGGTCGCGCTTGGGTACCGTGAGTCGGTAATCCCATCATAGGATCGTGAGATCCCCCTGTACTGAACCCTTTCGACCTTGCAGGGACCTTGATCAAGGGCTACCTTCTTGATGGCAATGCAGCCCGCTTTGCCTTGATTGCCGTCACACCCTTTATTATACCCTTGATGATGGTAAGTTAGAATCAACTCAGACGAATTGGCTGTGCACTAATCCGACCCTTGTCCTCAGTTCTCAACTCAGACAGTCGTTTCTAGTCTTGTGAGTCACAGCAGAAACGGGTGCGAATTGAGCTAAAGCGCTGCCTTGCTTAGTGGCAAATCTTTGGACCGGTAAACCAAGTCGCTCGCAATTCACTGACTTTCAGCGCCATCGCTCCGAAGCGAACTCTCGGCGAGCTTCCGCACGTCACCGTTTGGTTGCCCGTCTACAAGGAGGACCTCGAAGACGTCATCATGCCCACTGTCGAGTCGCTGAAGATTGCCCAGGCCACATACGAAAGACAAGGCGGCTCTGTATCGATCTTGGTTTGTGATGACGGTCTGCAACTCATCAGCCCCGAAGAGGTGGAAGCTAGGAAACGCTTCTACCACAACAACAACATGGCATACGTTTCTCGTCCGGGTCACGGTGTCAACGGTTTCCAAAGAAGAGGTCGATTCAAGAAGGCGTCCAACATGAACTTTGCCATTCAACTGTCTTTGAGAGTGGAAGAAATCTTGGACGAGATGCGACCACATGCACAGGACGCTATGGGAGAAGACTACTTTTGGAGCGACGAAGACGAACAGTCTCTCTACGAAGCTGCGCTCAGCCAGGCGGTCTCAGAAACTGAAGGTCTTGCGTGGGCTGACGGGAACATCCGAATGTGAGTTTCTATGACACTCAATAAGAGTCTCCGGCTGACCTTCCGAGAATCAACAGCGGGGCTGTCATTCTGATTATTGATTCCGATACTCGAGTGCCCGAAGACTGCTTCGTGGATGCTGTCAGCGAATTTGAACAGTGCCCCGATGTCGCTATCATTCAGCATTCTTCCGGTGTCATGCAAGTGGCGCACCACTTTTTCGAAAACGGTATCGCGCATTTCACCCGAAGTATCCAACTTGCCATTTCTTTCTGTTGCGCCAATGGCGCTATGGGTCCATTCGTCGGTCATAATGCTTTCCTTAGATGGTCCGCCCTGCAAGAGATCATTTTTGTCGAAGATGGCGTGCGCAAAGTGTGGTCAGAATCACACGTCTCGGAAGACTTCGCCATTTCCCTTGCACTTCAGTTGAAGGGATACATCGTCCGCTGGGCTACGTACTCTGAAGACAAGTTCGAGGAAGGTGTCTCCCTTACCTGCGACGACGAAGTCAACCGATGGCAGAAATACGCATGGGGCTGTTCCGAATTGCTCTTCCACCCCTTCCGATACTGGCCTACCCGGGGACCGTTTACGCCCTTGTTCCGACAATATCTCGGCAGTAACATCCCCCTTTCGGGCAAAATCTCCACCTTGGGTTATATTTTCTCTTACTATGCCATTGGTCTCGCCTGGCCGCTCTCAGTGCTCAACTACATTCTCATTGGATTCGCAAGTAAGCACAAACATCGCGATGTACGGTCTTGAGTATTGACTGCGATCTGGCTCGACAGTCCCAATCGACGCATTTTACCTCAACGGTTGGAAAGTCGTATTCACTTGTATCCTGCTTTTCCCCGGTCTCGGCAATCTTTCGGCAGTGGTGTTACGATACCGTCTCAAGGTGCCTAATACCGGTGAATTTGCCAAAAAGCAAGTCACATATATCTGTGAGTTCGACGGGGTGAGCGGGTGTTTCTCCTGAATTCTCGCTGATTCCGCTTTCCACCGGAAGTGTTCTTCTCCATCTTCTTCTCCGGCCTCAGCTTGCAGATCTTGTCTGCACTCATTTGCCACATGATTGGTTACCAAATGACCTGGGCTGCAACCTTGAAAACGGTTGAAGCCTCGAATTTCTTCAAGGAGGTTCCAGACATTGCACGCAAATTCAAGTTCACCTTGCCAATGAACTTGCTCCTCGCTGTATGTACTTCCTCCTGCATTCAAGGTGTTCGATCGACTCACATTCAGCCGTCTTTCAGGCCGGCATGATCGTCACGACGTCCTCTGTCATGCCTATGGACTGGCGGGTGTATTCAATCGAGGCCATCATTCCACTGGCGATGACGGTCGGCAGTCATATATTGTATCCAAGTGAGTTGGCGCGACGTATCCTCTTCCATTTTCAGGTTGCTTACCATGGTCATTCCTGCTCAGTCGTCTTGAACCCTTGGCTTGTGCACTTCACATTCTAAACAGGTGGAAGGGGTATCGAGGAACGTCCATAACGGGTGGCAAGACCGTCACATTACTGTAGCATCATTTAATAGATGGGTCATAATAGACGTTGTAACACAGTTGCCTGTATTCATAAAGGGTTCCATGGGGTCATAGGTGAATCCGCCCTCGGAATCCAGTCTACTATCGTTTTTGGTCCCACTAGAAACGTTCTCTGTGGAAATATAGGTTTCAAAAGGACGTCTGGTGTCTGCCATTTCCGACGTCTCAGCCATGCTGTTGGACAAGATTCGTCATATAGAGCACTAGGAAGCACCGCGCTCCCGCATGGCTTGTCATGTTTGCTGGCGTCCGTTTTTCTAATAGTTTCTCTTAAACTAATTGTCCTGGACTTGTTAGATGGCAAGTTCACCCAAGTCGCTTGTCCGCCTGCCGCCTGTCGATCGTCAACCTTCAAGGGCCGCCTGACCAGGGGAAGGCTGCGCGTATAACCGGTAGACCGCGCGTTCTGTTACCTCGCTGAACCTCGAACTGTTTCGCGCTGTTATTCAATTCCACGCAATTTCCGGAGCTCTTCCAGCGCTTCCGCCTTGACGGCAGGCGATCTCGGTCATCAGCCGATCATCTCGGCTCACGTGTCTGCTCATTTCGGTTTCACGCCAGGATTGAATGCAGTCAGCCATCCATCACCTTCCAGGGCAGCTTCCAGAGCTGACCTCGTCTAGCCCCCTCTCTCTCTCTGAGAGCTGCTCTAAGCAGCCCTCTCAGAGCTTCTTCCAACTGGTCTTTCGACCATCCGCAAGAGTCGCGAACGGTGGTGATAGCATCTGCCCCCTCGCCCTGAGGAACGGACAAGAGTGCAGGAAACTGTGAGCTAGATCGACTCATAACGACAGGAGCTCCGACCGGTATATCGACTCCGGATGGCTGTCCAGCCCCACTGCAGCTCCTACAGCTGCGCCTACTGCCTCCACAAGAGCTCTTCCCAGCAGAGAACCAGCGCCTCACATCAAGCTACGCCGGTATGGTTAGCGCAACGAAAAGAAGGTTCAATATGTTTCAGAGGAACTCGCCTTCTTCAGCCCTTCTTCATGAGACAGCACTCGAGACTTGAAAGTATCTGGTTACAACTTTGCTTTGGTGCCTGCATCGAAAGAGGGCAAACAGCTATGCAGGTGCTACCATCAGCTCAAGACATCTGGCTAGCGACTCGCTCACGGTGACATCCCTCCCTCGATCATCAGTCATGCGGTGCAGCCAGCTTCGCAGCCTTCTGTCCGCTGAGACCGATCAACCGATCCTATGCATTCTCTGGCTGGTGGCTCACCAATAAGCATGTCATGCATATCAGCGGTCCATCACCAACGTCGCTATAGGGGGAAGTTTTTTGACGGCTGCGCAGATTTCTGAGTCAGTGAGTCTGCACTTCATACTCATACCGATGCATCGCCGCAACCTTTCCAGGCATTCTCTTACCGTTTGCATGCTTAGACCCGTATACATAGCCAACCGATCTTTGCTTCACCGCCTGTGGAAATATCAAGTCAACCTAAATCGCCACACGGCCTCGGTGGCTCTTCGCCTGTGTCCTCTTTAGACCGCAAGCTGGCCCCTTCCCCCAAGCGCTCTGCAAACTCCAGGGGATACTCATGTCGTTCAGCATTCGGAGACGGCTCTCGTCTATCATTGCCCCGTTCACCGTTGCTGGTCCTCCGACTGCGGCCACTCACCCTGCCAGTCAAACAAGACACGGCGGTGCTGTGCGAGTTAGACGGGGCATTCCGGAAGACGAGAGCCAGGACGACATCAAATCGATCAGCGATGACTGGGATCGCAAATCTTATGACTTGTCAGAGGTGACCTCTCAACGATCTTTCGACTTGTCCGGCAGCGAAGCCACCTCAGAAAGCGACGCCCAGCAGTCATACTCGGACTCATCCGACGTGTCGTCCGAAACGGAAAGCGAAGACGACCCGGAAATTGACGACAAGTATGACTTGATGGCTAGCCATCTGTATCAAGTGGCGGAGGGCAAGGGGTGGTTCCGATCTTCTAAAGCATGGGGTAACAGCACTGGCATTGTCTCCATTCGGTGAGATCTTCCGTAATGGCGTGGATCGAGATGACCAGGCTCATATCCGCTCGCCTGACAGGGTACGTCGAAGGGAGTTCAGAACATACCCAAAACTTAAAAGCAGACGGCGACGCTCGACATCCATACATGAAGCTCTCAGAGAATGGGAGCAGGCTGTTTGTTTACTGAATCCAGAAATCGCTGTGCGGATCTCTTCCAAAGTCGTGCAGGCTATCATGGCCAGAGCGTGAGTCCTAAAACAGCGATTCCTGATCCACGGCTCATTGCTTTGTTTAGTGATAGAAATGCGCATGAGATCGTGATTGATGTGAACACTCGCATCCAAGTCCTGGATGAGATCTCCCATCTCGCTGGTGCTCGGAAACATCAGTGTGCGGCCTTCATTCGATCCGAAAACTGTTTGGTTGTGTGGACGGACGAAGTCGAGACTGTGGTTGAATCAGCCGAAGCCCTCGAGAAACGTATGATTCATTACGTATGGAACGGTCGTCACCAAGAGATCAAGATGCTCGACGAGATGGTCTCCTCTGTTCCGAACACTGGAGACTCGGAAAAGACCCTTGCAAATGCTGCCGATGGCATCGAGGAGAAAGATCTCGGCTCTTTAGAGGTAGATATAGGACGAGAGGAGGGAGAATGGTCACCCAACACAAGGCGGCCCGTCATGTTATACGCGCCGCTCATCTCTGGTCTCGCCATCATTCTGAACTGCGTCTTCACTGCGTCCGGAATGCGCAACTTGATCAAACAAGCACTTTTGGACTTCAATTACACTCGATTCGCGCTGATGGCGACCGTACCTTTCGGCTTCTTGCTCGCAACCGTAAGTAACGTGCGCTCCTGGGCGTCCTCAGTGGACTGATAGGTCGAAATAAACCAAGTTCTTCTGTATCTGTGTTGTGGGCAACGTGTGGCAGATGCTTGGTCCCATAGCGCACTTTCGCGAAAACAGCACTTACTATTCGGGAAAGCCCCCTGTCCGTATGACGGGGGCTTTGCCTCAAATCACTATTATGATGCCAGTCTACAAGGTTAGTCACGACGCTGTCGTGTCTCTTTTGCATGTTTGGCTCACACTTGTGCTTTCCCGCCGCAATTTGACTGACAGGAGGGATTGGAAGGTGTCATCATCCCAACTGTGGAATCGCTCAAAATTGCGATGGGCACATACGAGCGCCAAGGTGGCTCGGTCAACATTGTGATCTGCGATGACGGGATGCAAATCTGGGAAGAGGAGGAGGCCGAAAGGCGCAAGGCCTATTATGAACGAAACAACATCGGCTGGTGTGCTCGACCTAAGCACAATCACGAAGGGTTCATCCGCAAAGGGAAATTCAAGAAGGCTAGCAACATGAATTTCACAAACAGGCTTTCCCTACGAGTAGAAGAAATAATGGACGAGTTGCGCCCTCAACCACCCGCGGAAGAGCTCGAGGCAGAATGGAGCCATGAAGATGAACAGGAAACCTATGAAGCTGCCCTCGCGCGAGCCATCGAGGAGACGAACGGTCTTGCGTGGGCGTCAGGCAATATCCGCATTGGAGAGATCATCTTAATTATCGATTCCGACACACGGGTGCCAACAGATTGCTTCTTAGACGCCGCGTCTGAGATGCATTGGGCGCCGGAACTTTCCATCATTCAGCACGAAAGTTCGGTGATGCAGGTCATCGAACATTACTTTGAAAACGGTATCACCAGTTTCACGACGCGAATCAAGTATGTACCCCGTTTTCGTGTGCCTTGCAGTACCAATGGTTGACTCCGCTTGACTCTTAGCTCGGCCATCTCATTTTGTGTAACAAATGGCGAAGTCTCGCCTTTCATCGGTCACAACGCGTTCCTGCGATGGTCAGCGGTACAAGATGCCGCTTTTGTCGATCCTGACGATGGGGTCCTCAAACAATGGAACGAGGCTTGTGTGTCCGAAGATTTTGATCTGTCTTTGCGGATTCAGATGAGAGGATGGACAATGCGCTGGGCTTCATACTCGAATGGTGGATTCGCGGAAGGTGTCTCTCTCACCGCGGTAGACGAGCTGAATCGATGGCAGAAATGTGGGATTCCTCCGGCTTCTGAAAAATGGTCTCGCTCATCGCACTGACTGCATGCCCATCAGACGCCTACGGTTGCAGCGAAATGTTATTCAATCCGTTCTCCAAGTGGTTCTCGCGAGGCCCGATCAACAAACTTTTCCGACTCTTCATTTGGTCTCATATCCCGATTCACTCGAAGATCTCCACCTTAGCCTATATCTCAAGTTACTACGCCATCGCTTGCGCATTCCCTCTGTCCAGCCTGAATTGGATCTTGATGGGACTCTTCCGTGAGTATGCTCTGACGGGGAATTTTTCCGCTCTAACTGACTGGCATGCAACTCCGACGTCTTAGGCGATTCTCTTGATGCCTTCTACCTGCAGTCGTGGAATGTCTTCCTCACATGCATTGTCATCTTTTGCGGCTTGTCTAACATCTCGTCGGCCATCTTTCAATATCGCCTGAAGCAGAACAGTCTCGGCGGAGCTCTGATTGGCAACTTCAAGTGGCTATTCTTCTTCTTTTTCTTCTTTTGTGGCATGAGCTATCATCTCTCCACCGCCCTGCTTTCTCACTTGACCGGCTACGACATGTCCTGGGCAATGACAGAAAAAGAGGTCGATTTTTCGAATTTTTTCAAAGAAGTCCCTGCCATTCTAAAGAGATTCTGGACGGCCTTCATTCCCGCCTTTCTGGTCGTCATAGGCTGCGGTGTCATGGCTAGTCCGTATATCCCAGAAGGCTATCGTATCCTGGACTTTACGGCCATCTTGCCTGCTATGGCACAAGCAGGTTCTCATATCTTGTATCCCAGTAAGTGGTGTCTGAGATTCGATCCCTTCGGAAGCTGATGTCTCTCCGTCACGCCGTGCAGTCGTGCTCAACCCCTGGCTAATGCACTTCAGCTTCTAGAGTACTTCAGGGAATCGGCTTTGGTGGGATCTTACAGCCGGAACCGCTGTGGAAGATTCGGTTGTTGAGGGGGCTGCCCTAGGCTGGGTTCTTATCGCCTGTAATTCATGCATTGTAGCGAGTACTTCGCGCCAAACTGTATCATTTCAGGTCTACGAGATCATCGAGTATAATCAGATGCGATGCTTGTTTTGCTACAGTCATATCGTTGTGACAAAGCCGTGCCCGCGTTGCTTCTACAGGCAAGAGAAATGAACGATAAAGATGTCAGCATTTCAAGATACTGTTATTACATATGACATATTACATTTGAAGGCATATACAACGTATATTATACAGAGTTGCGGTGTGCACCGGTTACATTCCACATTCCCATTCTCCTCATCTCCGTTTTCAGAGGTCTTGCCAGCCATATCAAGACCGCCGCTATCACCGGCGCAAATTCCAAGAGGCCAAACAACCATTCGTACGAGCTTGCTGTTCCCCATACGCCTTCGGCCGTCTCCGCCAGTCGGTAGACTGTACGAAGAAAGATAAGAAGACTGGTGATGTAGAGTATCACGAGGAACGTCTTCGTGTATGTGTGACCTTGCCCGTTGAAAGTTGACCCCGTCTTTTCGGCATTCGCGACTGTGGGTTCGGAGGCGCTGGACGAGTGGACTCGTGTAAGAGCAGATTGGTCGGCGGTGGCTTTCGGGTATTTGGTGTGATTTCGAAGTCGAACTAGAATAATCGACAAAATGGCCAGAAATACGAGGAAGGAAGCACACTTTTTGCAGAAGAGCGTCAGCACGATCCATGTTACCGTGGAACGCGGTTGAAATGGATCGAAGCTCACCTGCAAAGCCAATCCGACGAGCAGAATTTTGTTGGCCTGATCGGAAGAGACGGAAGTCGACTCTCCCCTAGAATCCTTGGATTCCGCGATACCGATGAGAGCGGCTCCAACAATTTGAACGATAGTGGTCAACGAATCGATGGTTATGAAGACTATATGCGAGGGTACTTCAGTCGGTAACATTTCGTCGAACGTGTTCGGGATTTACGCACTAGCCACAAACTTCTTCTTGACCGGAGACACTCGGAGATTTTCTGGATTGATGTTGATGGCATATGACAAGCTGAGATACAGAGCAGCCGACACGAACACCGGGGCCTTGAGGAATTGGGACAATTGATCAGCACTAAACTCGGCCAAATTGCGCTCATCTGGTCGCTTGTCGCACTCACGCAAACAATGAAGAAATACTGGATGACAAAGGGGATGACTAGGAAAGGGTTCTTGTGCGATCTAATCCTGAACCCGTAACCAACAATTTCCATGGCCTGAATTAGCGCAAAACATAATGACATGATCAGTTGCGGACACTTTTATGACTTCTGGACTTCGACTCACGCATGCGAATGCCATCAATCCCTGAAACCATCGTATACCGCGACCCTTGACGAAATAGTACGTGTGTCCGATGAAGGCTATGGCAAACAAGGCAGTGGCAAGGGCACCAAGGGCCAGGGAGGGTACGTAGTTGTAGATGCTGATGAATGCCTCCCCATCAGGCAACGGTCGGGGTTTCGGGTTGTACGGGCCTTTATAGTTGTCGAGGGATGACATGTTGTGGTTTCACTCGGCCAATGATCGTATGAACAGTTGCTAGGAGGAAGGCCTTTTTCGATCGGTGTTGTCCGTTATATGGCGAATTCGGTCACTGACGTCGACTGTATTGGAAGAATTATATCGTTTGCAAGGGGCTCAAATTCGGGGACTATACGAGAGCTCGGCCGCAATTCTGCAACCCGTACCCGTTGACGTACCTTTGTTAGCAGTGTGCGATCCGTATTATGATACGCTCGATCGTAGCGGACATGCCTTCGACGCCGCCGGCGCGCCTGGTGCTGTGAGGCCCAGATGTCTGCGACATTATGCCAAGAACGCAAGAGCTTCCCTCGGCTCCGCGCTTCAGATCCGGCTCGGCTCAGCTGATGAAGCAATCTCTGCGATGTCGTCATAATCGTGGCTTCTGACAATTCCCTCTGGGCCTCTGAAGCTGCCTCTGACAAAGCGCCTTTGCCCAATGCTTTGCCCGCCGGTTTTGTGGAATGGCGAGGGAGCTAAGCTACTAGTATCACATGGGTTAGTAAGCTGATTAGAATGGACGCAGAGCGACCAAGATTCGTACCAAGATGAACAGATCGAGATGAAGACAACAAAGCTAGCACCCCAGAGATTCCGCATGAGCCGTAGGAGAGAACAGCTGCAGGCTCTATGACGTCGAGCACAGCATTGATGTACAAGGTCGTCCGAATTAAAGCTTCATCGGCGCACCCTTAGCCACGTCAGATGCGATGTATTCTGGCCGCCCTGGAGAGCCAGCTTGAATGTAGCGCTCTGGGGATACCGTGTGCTCATCGACATCATTGCGACGTAGGATGATCGCTCCCGCTACGCCTCCTGTCATGCCCGGTCAAAACGACTTGCCGACTCCTGTCTAAACGGAAGATCGGGTATGCACCTCGACGTGAAGAGTGCTAGTGCTACCGACATATGACTACAAGAAATAGAATTAATAGATTCACGCCCGTGCAGAATTGCATGATCACTCAAGGGACTGAGCATATTGTGCACACCGCTCTCTCGACATGCAAACCACCCGGAACACATTATCATTTCAGCTATAAGTCGTGAGGCGCATATGGGATACAATTTCGTCATTATATTCGATGAGGTATCATCAGCCTGGCCACGTCGATCACGCATGTGCATGCATGGTACCATGGTGTCATCCGACCGATTTCTTCTTCTTGCCCAACGCACCAAATTCGCGAGAAACGAGCCACATGGCGGTTACGCTAACCACATCTTTGATGTTCTCTTCTGTTATAATAATTTCTTCTTGTTTGAGAACGTGGTCCGTCGACTGCTGTTGAATCTGACCACTGGCAGTCATTGACGGCGACGACAGGCTATTCCGAGCTGACCTTGTGGCTGGCAGAGGCATTGACAGGTCTGTCGAGGTGTGGGTGGAAGTGATTGGACTGATCAGTGCACCGATGCCTGTCGCGACTTGGCCTATCTCCACTGGGATTTTGATGGAGGCGACGATTCTAGGGTGATGCGGCGCTGGATAAAGCGTTCCGACAGTCTTGCCCTTGGCCTTGATCTCCCCGTCAGTGTCCACTTCTCGTGCCCCGGGCACGTATACCCTGCATATCCAGGGCGTTTCAGAGTCTTCCGGATCGGAGTCTTGCCCATCGTCGTAGGCGGAAGGGATCCCGAAGCTCCCCGAAGATGCCACCGGACTTGCGGCACGGTCCCTGATCGTTGCCTTTCCTGATGCTTCCGATAATTCTCGGGTCATCGCCCTATCGTCGAATGATACCTTGGACGATAGAGTCGATATCGCGGATTCGCCGGCGGAGGACTTCTTCCGCAACATCCCAGGTGAGGAGGATCTCGAGGCGGAGGCGGTCGACGGCTGAAGGTGAGCCTCGGCATTGAAGTATGAACCCCGTCTGGATCCAGCCAAAGATCCGGGCCGGGATGAGCCTTGCGGAAGCTGAAGGGCCCTAGTTGATGAAGATCCCCGTTTTTCAGATGCCGCCAATGGCGAGTCTTGTATGGCGGATGTCCTGGTAGTCGTCCTTGACACTGCAGCACTCTTGCTAACCGCCTTCCGCCATTCGAAGACAACCTCTCCACGAGCTGCTGTAGCAGCAGCTGTGTCGGCAGAAATAAGAGGCGCGAGTTTAGATGTCCACTCGTTGACCATTGTCAGCTCGGCTGGAGCCCACCGCTTGATGGTCCAGGTATAAACCTGGGGTCGCTGATGCGGAACCGCAGAGGGTATGTTAGTGATGAGAGGAGCCATTCCGAGTGTGGGTTGTCCGTATTGTATGGTCGGCAGCACTGAAGCATGACCGGATTGCCCAAAGGAATTACGAGTCCCCTGAGGAGAAAGAGGTGCCGTGAGGTGTTCCGCAATCGCCTGAAATCCCTGCTTAGAAGGACTGGGAGGCGGCACCGATGTATTAGTCGGACCGTCTTTCTTCTTGAACAGCTTTCCGAACAATTTCTTCGTTCGATCGAACGGTGGCTGAGGCGATTTGGGATCTGCTTCACGTGGAGAGGCGTCGACGACATTCTCCCGAGATTGCGGAATAGTTAATGACACTGGAGCACTCTCGACCGTGTCTGTAGATTGCCTCTCTCCGGCGACTATTGACGCAACAGCTATCTTGTCGGATGCGTAAATGCTTTGCGACTTGCGAGCTCGTTTGCTGATATCGTCCCGCGATTTCGCCCAGACCTCGGTCGCCTCCAGGGTACCTAGACCGACTATGTCTACGGATCGTTTGTGGAACTGGGCAAGCGATGCTATATCAGTCATTGAAGGTCCGAAAGAGCGATAATGTATTACCTTGGCAATCTTACTATCCGTCCCTGCGTCTGTAACCGTAGTCGTCATGACGTTATGCACCTTGAATGGGAAATTTCAGTGAAGGTACTTGCGATGCCAGAACAGGGACAACTTACAGCAAGATTATAAAGAGGGATAATCCTCCCTTTGCCGCTTCTTCCCGTGCGACTACCGGAGCTAGACGTGCTCAACCCAGACAAGCTAATCCCGGATGCCGCAGAAGGAGTCGTACTTGCGTAACTGCGATTGCTGGAAACAGAACGCACTGATGATGCCCGTGACAATGCCTTGCCTTTTGCCGGGGACGTATCGGAATCGCTGGCGAGATTCTGGTCGTTTGCGTCTTCAAGACAAGATAATTCCGAATCTCGCGCGTCCTTTCGAGTTCCAGCGGAGACTTCATCGCCAGGGAAACACATCGATGACGGTCTGCGCGTCGGTGCTTGCTCCAGTATACTCTGCTTCTTCTCTTGGAGGCCCTCATCGAGGCTCATGCTGGACGTTCGTTTGTGAACGGGTTTGCGGTCGTGATTCCCTACGGGCGTTGTTTGGTATTGACCAGACATCTTCCGAGTTGGCGACGCATCTCTTGATTGCGTTATATTTCGCAGGGCGGAACTCTTGAAATCGACTTCTCGCGGAGTCACGGTGGCTCTTGTCGTCGTACTCGATGAAGTTATTGTGTCCGTTACTGTCACTTCCTGCACTGTCGCCACTGTCGTGTCTCCAACAGATGCCAGAGAACTACCGGATGCGCTGCGACTTTCGCGCCCTGTCGTCTTTTGTTTTGCGTTGGTGACAAGCTGAATCTGGAGATTCAACGTGCGCTTCGAACTGCTTGGCGGAGGTCGGACGATCACGAAGGTCTTCGGGAACAAGCGGTCAGTTCTGAGGACATGTAGCCGGGCCAACTTTGACGTACTTCCGTTTCTGGCCTTTGCTTTTCCTTGCTCCGAGCTTTCCCATCTTTCCGCCTTCGGGCGTTGCCGTCTGCATCGTATCTCACTCGCTCACCATCCTTCCAAATGAAACCCTCGCCTGGAGATTGGTTTTGCGCCTCAAGGCCAGTCCCAGCACGTTGATCCGAAGACGTGGAGCTTGATTGACGCAGATTGACAGGTCGCCTCGACGCTGTCGGCGTCCCGTCAATCGCGTCAATGACTTGCGGTGCGGCGGGATCCGTTGAATCGTTGGCTCCCGGAACAGTCGACACCTTTGCCTCCTCCTCTTCGGCGTTGGGCTTGGAGAAGAATGCCAACTGCAAGGATGGCAGTAGCGAAGCGAACGTACTCATGATGTGGTAATCGACTGCGGCGGCGCAGCTTGATGCAGAGTGTGCCTTGTTAAATCCCAAGTCATTGATTTGAACCGAATCTTGCGGGTGGTAGTCCTTAGTCGACAGACTGATGGTCGAGAATTCGGGAGTGATGTTGCCAGGGATGTCGATGGGAAAGGACACTCGACGCTGGGTCACTGATGTAGCGGACGGCACGACTTCCATCAGGCCGACGGTGACTTGAGTTATTTAATTACTCGTGCCAACTGTCGTGCCATGCGGATCCAAAATGCGGGTTTATTACGAGAAAGAAGCTTACAAAATAGCGAGATGCGAGATGGCGGATTAGCTTCCCGAAGGACGCCGACCGATGGTCCGGCGGCGACTATTGATAGCCTACGTGTTGAGTCGGTCAGTCGAGCTGGACGGCAGGATAGCTGGCAGGATCGAGGAGTGAGCACGCATTCATCCCATAATGAGGACTCGAAGGACCTCTTCAAGGTGCCCGCCGGGCATGAAACATGGCCGGTGACGGTCGGGCGCGGTCTATGGCTGGACAAAGGGATGCGCGCGAGGGACTTACAAGGAAGGAATTGGCCCCCGACGATCCGTTTCTCTACAAGGACTCGTACACTGTTTCTTGTCATGCGCTTTTCTCAGAACTGGGAAAATGAGAGGTATCCTGGATACATATAGACAGTCACAATCAACATCAGGTGATATATGGCATCGCGGGCTAGCCCAGATGATGCTAGAGCGCATGCCTCTCGTGCATTAAATGTCCGCCTTACAGATTCAGGCCGCCAGGCCGCACGTCCCTTACGAGCTCTGATTCGGATCAGAATGTTCGGCACCTTGCTTGTGCAGTGTCGACGCTTACTCATTCGATACGGATACAACTTGAATTGCTAAAACGCGCGACTTGCTGCCGAAGCTGAGTCTAACCTACTGCAAGATTTGCCTGAGGTAGGAAATCGAGGCCCATTCACCTTCATCGCCTTATCGAACAGCCAGTTCCGCAGGAGCTGACAAATGCGCTCGGGGCAAGCTCGCGGCGGGCATCTACCGCCGAACGGACCCGTCAAATCTCGACCAAACGGAAACACGTGAAACGCGGTGATAGATTGAAGCCTCCAGCTATCCATGATCCATGATATTGCAAGCTATACTGAAGAGCTACTGTCGAGAGCCAGATTCGACAGTTGATTCGACTATCAATAGAAAATCGCGGAGGAAGCAAAGCATAGTGGCTCAGCTGGCGCTAGCTATAACTGGCTCATCAGCTAGCTCATCGCTCATTAGGGGGTTTCAAATATATGTCAACTCTCCGCGGTCATCTCGGTTTTTCATCTTTTTCGAGATGACAGCTTGGCTGGGGTCATCTTTGATATTTGAAACCCCCGGGTCATCTCTCAGGTCATCTAGCCAGTCATCTGGGGGTGATCGGCCGCGCACGTGGCTGGCGCGCACATTGTAGGGATGAGACATCTTGATGTCGACCGTTACCATGCCCCCTATCATGCTGTCTGCTTGCTCTATAACCTCATTATCACGCCCTCAAGCCCTCAGATCGCCTAAATGCCTCGGATATCTGACCGCCAGCAAGCCCTGAACGGACTGGAGCGTCGTGACAACTCCTCTTCTCTCATCAATCTCAAGGTCTATCCTTGATCTTTCTCGTAATGATGAGTGCACATGAAGGCAAACAGCGATCGGTGCGCCTTTTCTTAGCACAAAAACAGAGATGACAGCCGCGACTCTAGATGAAATGGCCATTCCGGCGATTTCATCTCGCTCGGCCCAGTCATCTATTTTGGCTGGGGATTTTAGCGCGACTTCATCTCGCCTGTCATCTCGAGATGAAATGGGGAGATGACAGCCGGAGATGACTTATATTTGAAACGCCCTAAAGTTCATTACTCATTTTGTCTAATGACCTGTACGGATATTATTAGCTCCGATGGTACTATCTTGCCCGATGATGACAGATATGGGTAGCTACGTAGGGACATGGGTCGTCTTCGGGCCCGTTCGGGCCTAGATAGCAGGCTAGTTGGGTAACGCGGTCTTGGATGGCCGATGCATGCTCGATGGTAGGTCGATGGATGATTGATGGATTGCCGTTGTCGACAAGAAGTAGTTTGTGTACGTAGGCGCATCGGGGAGCAGCGGCTTCGTAGTGCAATTCCTTCTAGCCCTCGGCGAAGGCAGGCCGAGTTATTCAATGAAGTTGTCGCCTAAGCGCTCTTCTTGCGACACATCGATGCGGAATGGCTGAGAGCAGCTGTGGACAATCGGCGATCACTGGCTGTGATGAACAACAGCTACACGCGGCGAATTACCCGCAGGATTCAAGCAGCCGAGGCGTGAGAATCGTATATGAATGGGCGGTGGGATCTCCTAAGACCGCCCGGAAAGCAACCATCACAACTCCATCGCTCTCGCGACTTTATCGGAATAGACGATGTTAATGCCGCTAAGGCGCGTTTGAGGGAGTATTCCGCCGACGACTGCCTGTGCTGCCGAAACTGGAGAGGTCTTAAAATGGGTACCCTATCGATAAGCGGTTCCGGCGTGGCAGCTATGCGGGGTCCAAACTGACCTGCATGTCCTGCCTGGATGACCATTGTCAATGCGCGTGAAAGCAGGAAGAACACGTCCCCCGTGCCTTGAAGACGTTTTGGGTGAAGCTGTTTCGGAAAAAAACTTGTCAAAACGGTACAGGGGTCAAGATGCGCCTGAAGACTCACTCGTCACACCCGCAAGTCCCACAGTCCGGAACAGCCGCACCCGAACTCGGTGTATCATCGTAACCATGTTCATCGTCGCTGCCGCCGAAAGGGCTTCCTGCATGACTCGCCTTCTTCGACGTAAGCGGAACACCGAGCCCAGCTGGCAAGATCATTCGATGCGCGGGACCGCCATTCTCAACGGGAGACTCGAAAGGCGAGTCCGTTGGCGAGTTCGACCCCGTGGACGGGACAGTCCCACTAGTCTGGGTCATTCGGCGAGTTGGGGGTAAAGGCGGAGCGGGCTTCTTGCTCGGAGAGGCGACTGACGTTGTTGAAGCTAGCCGACTGGAGGCGGATAATGCTGGACGAGAGCCATTGGACGATTGCGACGGATCTATACCTCTATCGGAAGCGGAAGCACGATGATCCATCGGGGGATCGACCATGGAAGGGCTGGAGGCCTGAACGGATGATACCCGTGGAGGTAGAGTCCTCGGTCTGGTGGCTGATGGAAGAGGCGGTGGGATGTTGGCAGTCATTATAGGCTGGTCTTGCAATTCTTCCGTGTCGTTGTCCTCGTCGAAGTCAAAATTGTCGCCATCATCATCGGTCACTCCCTCGTGGTATTCCGTGTAGGCAGATGGGAAAAGACCGCTCTGTCCGAGAGTATTCTCGCCAATCCACCAATCGGGAGAGACCTCTTTCGTAACCGTGATGATGTCTCCCGATCGGATGGTGAGTTCGTCTGCGGCGTTTCCCGAATACTCGAAAAGAACGCGGACCCGATGCACGTCCCTCGGTGGCGGAGGTCTCGATGACCGGATCTGTCTCACGGGTACATGATCCATCTTCGTCGTGTTCGAGTAAGACCGGTCTCGACCATGGCTCGAGAACTTGTCAAGCTCGCCATGCATATCCGAGCGATCTTCGTCGGAATGATCGCTTAGATCTGTATCACGGCGTCGCAACGAATGCTGAGGAGCATCATCGTCGTCGTTCAAGGATCCATACTTTTTCATCGTGGGGAACCTTCTTTCCGCTTGGCCGGAAGCATTCTTATCCTTCTTGCCGAATGCGCCAAAAGATCCGATAAAAGATCTGGTTCGAGACCCCGCGCTCACGTTGCTTTGGGATCTTTCGCGATTCTTCGAACCAGATTGCTTCCTCTCGTCTTCATCGGAGTCATTCTGCTGGAAGCTTGACTGTCGGGAAGGCAGCAGTCCAGGCGGTTTCATAGGGCTTGAAATCTTGGGCACAGACAGTGTTCGAGGTAGGGACGCCTTGGGTACGGCGGAGGTCGACTTTGAACGTGGCCGGTTGGCAGTCGAGCCGGCACTAGCTCGGACGAACGAGATTAGCAGAGAAATGTGCTCGTCACCACCTCACTTACCCATTTCCCCATTCATTTTTGAGGTCCAGCAATATCGCCTGATATTGATTAACATAATTCAACTCGGCCTCCAGGAGATCCGACAGTTCGGTCACCAAGGCAGCTTCACTCTCTTGAACCGTGGCCATACGGGCCATTGTGTCTTCCTGAATCTCTTCGCTGACAGTCATGTCTTCCGATCAGTCTAGCTCCAGGGCCTCTGCGGATTACCCACAATCTGGCCTGCGCCGATTCCACCTCGTCCTCCAGCGCCCGACTGTCCTTTTTACTGGAATTCAGTTTTCTGGTGGCCGCGTCCAGAGCGAGTCTTACGGAGAGAAATCAGTTCAGCGTCCTACACAGCGGACTTTCGGCAAGGCGCACCTTCTTGAGTCGAGCTTTTTCCGCAGCGCCTGATAATCTTGCACGATGGCCAAGGCGTTCTCCATTCCTAGTATATAACCATCTCCCATACGGCCAGCGTATTCGTCTTGAATCTATCACATGCCAGGATCAGCACTTCATACGATGCTGACAGAGATGCTCACCATAGCAATTTTGCACCTCGCTCTGCCAAACTTCTCCAGCCTTTCGGCATACTGTCTGTCGCCGACGCCGCTTTGCAGCATATCTTGCCCGTGGGATATCATAACCAGTCCGAGCGCTTCGCCGACGAATATTTCTTCTTTTGCAGTGATGCCATCAGCAGGATATGGGTCTGCTGAACGTTTCTTCTTTGATATGTTTGCATGATATGGTATCGAAGTGGCGTGAAGGCTACCTCGAGATATGAGCGAAAAGCACAAGAAAGGATCGGACATGGCCTTTGCTTACCGTTCAATTCCCTTCTTGCAAAGCTCTATGTCCTTTTCATACTCGACGAACTCCCTTGATAGCTCTGTCTTGCCTTCCTTGAAAAAGCGTTCGCCCGTCCACTGTTTGAAAGTCGATCAGATGGGCACAGTGATGTGTCAAGGGAGCTATTACCTGACTGAGCTTGTCAATCTTGAGAGGACATCTCGGATCGTCAGATAATGTTACTATGTGCGCTCGGCGTCGACTTGCCTGCTTAGTATATCGCTTCATATTGAGTGTCCTTTATTGTAAAATCGTATCCTCCAGCTCGATCAGGGGGTATGGCGATGTTCTCTTTGGGATAGCGATAGGTGAAAAGGACGGAAACAACGTTGCGATGGCTGCTTTGAGTCTCGAGGAACACTCCTCGAATGATGGCTGCCCTGGCAACGGGAAAGGATGGCTATGAACTTGAATGACACGGGTCGTATGATGCTCGATGCATGGGCCAGCAGCGACGCGTTGCGCGAGCTTTTGGTTCCGGCGGGGCCAAAGAAGCAGCTAAAGAAGCTGCCAACAGATGAAGCTGCCAAATGTCTGTTGACAGCCCCGTTACTGCCCCGTTACTGTAACCGTCGCTCCGTTCGCTCTGTCAGCCGAGCGAGAGCGAGACCACAGCGAGACGACAGCGAGAGGAGTTGGAAGATCGTTTCTTACAGTATTTTACGCTCTCTTCCAAGGACTGATCATCAGCATCATCAGCTTTCATATCCGTCCTTGCCTCATGAATTGTCAGCGGCTTCTTCCGGGCTGTTCTCGCTCGGACGAAGGGGACACGGGTTATCGAAAGACATGCGGCGGGAATGCCATCATGTTCGGATCTTGTAGTCTCTATTCCTGAATGTTGAATGCCTTCCAGTGAGCACCATGTAACTCAAATAGAAATTTAGTCGCGTGAGCTCCCGTGTTGCAGGAGCTTGACAACCGGAAGTGGCTTGGCTGATCGCTCGCTCCGATACGACTTCACCTGGAGTGGTGCGGGCAAAAAGGGAACCCTGCCTACACCCCGAGTCGAACGAGGGATCGCTGCATGCCCCGCCAGAGCTACAAGTGCAGTGCCGTAACCACTTGGCCATGCAGGCGCAGAGAATGCCGATATCGTCATTGATCTCATAGGCAGAAAACACAAAAACAAGCCGATCGGCGTTCTCTTCATGCATGGATCATGCATGCTGAAGCGTTACAGCCATCGGAGGTCATTAGTCAGATCACGATGCCGTCTGCGTCGGTAAGTACGTGAACCTAAATCCCCAATACGCAGCCGAAATCGAGACGACGAATGTGAAGTGATGAAGTCTTGTTGACATTTTGGGAATGCTTCCGCCGATCACTTCTGAAACACGAGATTATCGTTCATCGCTGAAGCATTCGGGAGAAGCGTCAAGCTTGTCGAGCCAACGATACAGGATAGTCATCGACCGCGCGCTGGAATCCCACTACCTGATTCTGTGTTACTTTGTCTCCTCAATGTCGAATGAAACGACCGTCACGCCTCCAAGAAGGCATAGAACTGTCTCGACCCCGCAGTCACGGGTGCGATTCGCGAGGACGACACCCCGGCGACAAGCGGATGGAACTCCCACAAGACCTCGGCATGGCGCCGACTCTGATAGTCCGTCGAGAAGTCGCGAGCCATCGCCGCTCACACTGCCTTACGTCGACTTTGCTTCGACACCGCAAAACGAGGGCGATATTTCTGAAGAGTCGGTGGAGATGAGCGAGTGGGGCAAGGCAAAGCACGGCAAGGAGGATCACAAGGACGTGCAAGATAACATTCGGGAGGACACAAACACCCCGCGCAGGAGAGCTATCCGGAATGGTATGTCCAATATCTTGCGTTATCTCGCTTGCGGTATAGCCCTTACCGAATGGCAGCAGCGACTTCCGCAGCATCCCCTGACGTTCGCATCCGGCCCCCCAGTTTTGCCAGATCGGAGTTTGAAACCGTAAGCTTAGAGTCTAGGAGTGATCTTACACTGATCCAATGCTTCAGATCGTCCGTCGTCTTCGAAATAGGTCCCCGTACAAAGCCGCCGTCTCGCAGCCCAAGTTTCCAAACAATTTGGACTACGCCTGGCAATTTGCAGGTTGGGGCAAGTTCGTATATGCGGAACAAGATCGCACATTAGCTAATTCTCACTGTAGATTGTCATATCTCGACCTCGGGCCCGAAGATCTGGAAGATGCCGCACGCCGCCTTGCAGACGAGAGAAACTATCCGAAGCTTGATCAATACCGCGCTACCTCGATAGCGGGCAACGCTGTCTGGGGCTCTGTATTCTATTCGTATGTACACTATCGCTCACCTCACGCAGGATTCTCATCGCCTTTTTCCAGACTACCAGCGATATGCGCTACAGCAAATATATATTCCACGATTTGCATGGCAGTAGCATGCAGCGTGTTATTCTTGTTTCGCCCAATCCTGCTGGAGCTGGGAGACGCGATCCGAGTCGATGGTGCCAGTGTGAGTATCGTATTACCTCTAGTTGAAATGCTCTGTAACTTCCGGCTTGTGTGAAGTATGTGTATCTGCTGAATTTGACGGCAAAAACCTGGGCTCTTTGCGCCGCGGCTGTGACATTGATTGACGCGTGAGCTGAACGGAGCGAGAATATTCTTCGAGTTCTGACGAACATTCCTCGTAGCATTGCCACGGGAGTGGTTTCAGCCGCAACCGCTGCGTCGGTAGGTGCATTTCGTTTGTCACGTCGTGCACGCACTCACGTCGTCTGGTTCAGTATATCAAAGGAGAAATTAGTTTACCCTTTCCCGAATTGGTTCTTACGATAATCATTCTGGGAGGTTTCACTGGATTGCTACTTTTCGGTGTCCGCGAGAGCAGCAATGTCACCCTTGGTATCTGCGCCTTCCATGTGAGTAATAGAATATCATAGAGGTGATAGTCATCTACTTCACTGACTGTCCCCCTTGACGTGCAGTGTCTTACGATTTTGATTCTGGTCATGACGTCTGTCGTACATTGGGCAAGAAATGGTAGCGAAATTCTCGTCGCAAACTGGCAAGCCAGTCCTTCCGGGTCACATGCAATCGCTCAGTCCATTTTTAACGGTATATGCATCGGATTACTGGGTGTCACTGGGTTTGAATCCGTTCCTACGTAAGGTTCAATACTTGATTTTGCGAGACGATATAGCCTTAAACAATATCTTTTCCAGATACATCTCGGTCATCAAACCTCAAGCCTATCCTGCTGTCCTGAGGAATCTTATTATTGGAGCTTTGATCATCAATGTTTCCGTTCTCGTAACGACGTACGCTATTCTCCCAACAGACCAGATCCTGAGTGGAGCAAATATCTTGTCGTTGGTCGGTCAGGCGGCAGGCGGGACTTGGCTCAGAAAAGTTGTGGTTGTGGATTCGGCCATCGTTGTAAGCTGAGGCATAGAATCTCCTGGAGCGGGAATCACTGATCTTTGCTGCTAGTTGTGCGGAGGTGTCCTGGTAACTATGTCGGGACTGATATCAGTCGATATTCAAGTCACTGACCTTCCGAAGACAGGGGCAGTCACGACGTGCGGTCTGGTAGAACGGCTCACAGCGTGAATGACTATTTCTGCTGTTACCGACAGGACTCGCTGATCCGAATCGCGCTTTCAGAGACAGGGCTCTTCCCTCTGCTTTCGATCGTCGTCTACCGAGGACTGGCAGTCTCTGGGTTGCCTGCATTCTCTACCTTACATTGTGCTTGATCGTGTATTCGGCGTCCAAGTTCAATCTTTCCCAGGCATCGAATCTCTTTAGCATGGCCTTCGTGAGTGCTGTGTCCTTCCATGACCTGTCGCTGATTATCTTCTGCAATGATTGCAGATGTCCGTACTCTTTGTGGTAAGGACGTAAAGCAGCCATCCTCGCACGATGCCATTCTCAATGCTCCTGTCTTTGCCTAGTTTGCCATCTGCGGTTTAGTGATAAAAGTGACCCGTAATCGGCTCAAACGGGCCTATCAGGCGCCACTGGCAATAGTGTTGTCCGCAAACGCCGCGATGGTGGTCGCTATCGCTGGCAATATCGCCCAAAGGTGGGTGCTGATGCATAACGCCCAAGACTCGAAGCTGACGGCACGCACTTCTGTAGTCCGAGCATACTGGCTCTTTTTGCCGTATCGCTGTTGTGCGTCATTGCCGCACTGGTTCTTTACCCTCAACTAGCATCTTTTTATCGGTGGTTCGTTTACTTGTGTGAGAGAAACACATATCTCTCCAGCAACAAACGATGGTACCGTTGGAAACTGGGGGCGATACAAATGATCAAAGGGATACAGCAACAGAGTGTGGCCGTATTCATAAAGCAAGACACAGTACGTTCTGGATGAGCCCATCTGGCCTTCATTGCCTCAGCTAGGTCCTCTCCAGATCTCCTCCATGATAGAGGCTTTACTTTACGTGCGGCAGAACGAAAATACGAGCAGGGTCGCCTTTGTTCACGCCTACGACTTTGTTGAAGACATCCCGTTAGTACAAATGTTGAAACCGAATGAGGGTCTAACGATATATCCATCGTGAATAGCTCGGAATTGGTCGCCAATGCCAAACTGGTTGATGAAGCGTTTCCCGCGATAACAGTCGACCTTTATTTGGTTCCTTTACATGGAGGCTTCACTCCTGCTTTAGTAGATGCGGTCTCCTCAAAATTAGGTATTCCTAAGAACCTGATGTTCATCGGCGCCATTACGCACGATCATGGGTATCCATATGATCTCGGAGACTATGGACTACGGGTCATCAGGTCATGACGGAATCTCTGGGCAATATGTTGGAGTATCGAGTTGTACATCAGACGTAGATCTCTTCCCGTATCTTCCTGTAGCTTTAATTGCTCAGGCACATAGCCTAGACAAATGGATGTGGGAAGTTGGAAAGCGAAGCTTATCGCCATGAAATGATGGTCCCGGGTTTTCGCCAGGCTCAAACTCGCCCATTCCTATGGCAAATGTTTTGGTCATGGTGTAACGCAAGAGGGTGTTTATTCGCGCGGAGGATACAGCACTAGGCCTTGGACGAGCTTTGTGTCTTCCAGAATCATGCACGCCGCCCGGCGCAACATAATATGGATGTCTTCTAGTTGCTCACACCATAGCCATCAAGGCAACCCAGACCTTGCTTGACTGGATCTCGAGGCGAAAGAAGTGCCCTTTTCATAGTCAATCGCAGAGAGCAGAGCGAACAGCCGATGCCACAAGGTCATAGCGCATTGGGTCACACGCGAAGATGGCGGACTATTACGCCGTCTTTTCAGTAATCCTCACGCGCACTTTAACAGCATAGAAATTCAGTTAAATGATGGATCGCGCTTACACGAATGAAAGACCCGTGATAGGCAGCTTCATGTATGCAAGCTGGCCGCAGCCCTCTTAGCTGAGTTTCCCTGTATCAACTCACTGGGGCTGCAGAACCGGCGAGCTCAATGGGGATGTTTGTTACGCATCTATAGTTAGCGCTCAAGAGCCTGCAATTAGTCCTCCGGTGGGAAAGCTATATGGAGGACAGGAGAGCTCGAGGAATGGCCTTCGCAAGTTGCCTTCGAAAGCCAGCAGAGACCGAGCTCTGGGCTTTGCAGCCTTGTCCGTTAGCGATTTGCACCCAGGTGGGTGCAAATATCGGCTGGTGATGGATGCAAGCTGGATGATGCAGTCTCGTGCTCGCCATGTTCTCCTAATTGTTCTTCCTTCCAAAATCAGCTCCCGCTTCGCCGTAAAGAATAGCTCAAAGAGTTCTTCCTTCTCCTGCCCGTCAACCGGATCTTGGCCTTTGTGTATCTGCTCGTACGAAATCTCCGTCACATACATAGCTAGATACACTCGGAGACGGCTTTCCAAACGACGCTACTCTTTTCACGGCCGTAGCCCGACGAATAGATATTTCGAGTCTTACGATGGATCTCATATGCCAGATGTGTACAGAATCCTCTGTTCGACCTGGTCAAGCGCTGTGATGTGGAGAGTTTACTGCTAGTGCGCGCCCTGTTCTGTTGGTCAGGCGAGAACTCTCATCCATCATGTCCATAGTTTCACTCGCTATATCTGAAGACCACCTGGAGATCAATCGCAGCAGGGAATTGGATGGTTGGTTGAACTGATCCAGATTGATATCACCCTACCCCGCAAGTGAGTTGCTTCCCCACCGCTTATCTCTGCTAAGCGCGTCTCGCCTATATGAACACTTGTACCTCGAATGACTTGCTGAATAGGCAGAGCTAAGGCGCTAGCCCTGGGCAAACGACCAGACAATAGCAGACAATAGCGCCTGACAACAGTATATGGTCCTTTCGTACCCCTTGAGTGGCAGATAGCGATGCATCCCTCCTGGGCGGACCGTACAGGCACCGCGAACCAGCTTCCAGCCTCTTTAATTCATCACTGTCTGGCTTGCGCGTCGATGCCCTCAGCGCACTCGCCAAGTCCCTTCGTATCCTCGTTCACAAGCTACTGTCCCTTGCTGCGCAATGCCCAATACTACTCTTGAATTCTCTGGGTATCGACGGACTTCGCAATACGAGAATCTAGAGACATTATACCGATCATCGGTTCTCCCCTAACTGTACATTCTCCCAAGGAGACGGGATATGCTAGACCGTCCCTTCGAACGACGTGTTCTGACTTCACCGGCCGCGAACACCGAGTCTGAGACTGAAGAATCCAACGATGTCCCGTACATGGCGTTGTAATGCCCTCTGCTGCACACTCACCCCAGCGATGGCGTCTTTGCTCCACTCAGGTATGTCCGATGAAATGCGTAACATTCTTCAACGGGCCGCACTGCTCCGGTCTCTGCAGAGCTCCAGTCAGCAAAGACTGCTGGGCAAGTTTGATGAGCTGTCTGTAGCAGTTGATGCAGCCTCGCTGACTGCGCAGGAGAACCGGGAGCCCAGAGCTGACGCGGGACGGGTTTTAGGGGACAGGGAGGCATTCCAGCCAAGGATCCCCGATAACCGCCCGCCCGTCCGCCTGTGCCAAAAGCTGCAAAAGCCTGTCAAAGACATATCACTGTCAGAAACAGCTTCAGAAAATCCCGTATGAAAAAAGGTCTTGGCAGGTGATCTACAGGCTTCGGGGAGATAGCTTGCGAGAGCTCTTCGAGGCAGAACGAACTGCAGAAAGGCTTGAAGGACGGCCGAAGGCCATGTGCGATGCATGCTTAGGAACGGAATGAAGAAAAGCGCATCGCCGATCGTTGAGCACTCATACGGTGAAAGAGGCTGGGGAAGCTGGGGCTCCCGCGGGGAATGCTGGCGCGTCACCAGGTGTACCTCGTTGTGGACCTTGTTCTTCAAACTGCCGCCGGTGTTGATCGGGAGCCCAGGGTGGCCTGCAGCGGGAGCCTCGTGTCTGAAGGACCTTTGGGGTGCAAGATTGCTGTGAGTGCGCTTGTTTGTCGGTATCACGTCTGCGTCAGCCTGTCCAAAATCCTAATCAGACCATGCACGTTGTAGGTATATAGGCCAGAATGCATTCTGCCAATGCCAGGGCCTGCGTGTCTGGTCCAGTTTGCTCGGCCCTATCCTCGATTCCTTACTTCTATAACCACTCCTCGCCCGTCAACCTCCATTCCACCAGCTCCCGACGACCTCCATCCTTCACGCCTGTCGACAACCATGGAGAAGCAGGAAGCGTATCACGTCGAGGAGAAGTATACTCCTGCAGGAGAGCACGTCGAATATGTCGACAGCAGCGCCGCAAGTATCGAAGGCGGTTCCTCTATCAACGAAAAGGCGCTCATCAGAAAATGGTGAGTCTCATGCGATGGACTACCGTTTGTATTTCTGCCAGACAGCTGATGGCTGCCGGCCTCTTGAACCCATCAGCGACTACCGACTCGTACCTTGGCTTTCACTGCTGTACCTTCTCTCTTTCCTCGATCGATCCAATATTGGAAACGCCAATCTTTTCGGTCTCTCCAAGCACCTGAAGCTCTCGCAGAACGAGTATTCCGCCTGTTTGGCTGTCTTCTTCGCCACGTACGTGATGGCGGAGGTCCCTAGTAACATGTGTATGAAGGCATGGAGGTAAGGGCTTCGCATGGGATGAAGATTCCGATTTGCTAACTTTTGACGCACCATTCGCTCACAGACCTTCGATGTGGCTGCCTATCATCATGTTGGGCTGGGGAGCCGTCATGGTTGGTGCGTAGGGTTCTCTTCAGGGCTAGGCACTCATACTGACATTTTAGACATGATTTGCAGGTATGGGCTTCGTCAAAAACTTTGAGGGACTCTTGGTGGCGCGGATCTTCCTGGGCATCACCGAAGCTGGTTTGTTCCCTGGTGTCAGGTCAGTTTCTCTATCTCGATTGTGTGGAACCTCAGACGCTAAATCTTAGCCGTGAGATCTTTCAGTTTCGTCCTGACCCAGTGGTACCGCCGTTATGAGATCAACTTCAGAATTGCGCTCTTCTTCTCCGCGGCGACTGCTGCAGGTGAGTCTCTCACCAAACTCGCTCATCAGCCGTGCTGAATTCATCTCGTTCCCAGGCGCGTTCGGAGGTCTGCTCGCACGACTGATCAATGAGATGGACGGTGTTGCTGGTTACCATGGATGGCAATGGATCTTCATCCTCGAAGGTATCGCCACAGTCGTCGTCGCTGCCGCGTCCTTCTGGATGCTGTTTGACTACCCCGACACTGCCAAATTTTTGACCGCCGAGGAGAAGCACTTTATGCAGGCGCGACTGGCTCTCGACAACGACGGCTGCTCCCAGGCATTCAAGTACAAGTTCGTTAAAGACGCTTTCCTTGACTGGAAGGTCTGGGTGGTAAGTTACAGATCGGCGTATCAGAATGTTCCACAATGCTCATAGACCTCACAATCGACAGTTCGCCGCCATGTTCCAAGGCGCACTCATGCCCGTCTACTGCTTTTCGTTGTTCGCGCCTACCTTGACGGCCAATTTGGGATACACTGCAGCCCGTGCGCAATTGGTAAGTCGAGTTGTAAATCAGTTGTGCTATCATCCCTAACGGACTCTTTCCCGTAGATGTCGACTCCGCCTTATGTCTTGGCCGCCATCACCACAGTTGCTGCCGGTTTCATGTCGGACCGTCTGCAGAAGCGAGGCATTGTTGCCATAATCTTTGCGACCATCGGCGCTCTCGGTTTCATCATGCTCACAGTCACCAAGATCCCCGGAGTCAACTACACGGGCATGTTCTTCGCCGCCGCTGGTGTCTACCCACTTATTCCCGTCGTCGTTTCCTGGGGATCCAACAACTGCGGCGGCTCGCTCAAGAAGGGTGTCGCTACCGCCATCATTGTTTCCGTCGGTAACGCTGGTGGTGTTATCAGTTCCTTCATCTACCCTGCCGCAGACAAGCCGAGATACTTCAAGGGACACAGCATCAACATCGCTTACTGCGCCTTTGTCATCTTCTCCGCCGCCTTCATGTCGTGGTACCTCGGCAACCAGAACAAGAAGAAGGACGCCAGAAACGCGGCTCGAGGTCACGCTTGGACGGACGCTGAGAAGATCGAGCACGAGGACCGAGGCGATGATGTGGACTGGTTCAGGTACACTATCTAGATGAAAGGACTCTGCATGTATGGACTTGGGATGCGGGTTAGCCTTCCTGCTCTTGTCAGCATTACGTTGTATAACAATTAGTAAAATTTCGCTCGCGATACGAGATGTATGGGATTACCTCTCATTCTGTCTGCAGCTGCCTAGTACCGTCGAATCTCTTTCGCTCTACTCGTCGCCTGGCCCCGCTCTCACCTGTACTGCGGTCATTTATCCATCCAATTCATCGGGTGGAACCGGTTTTCAAAGTATTGCGTCGTGAATGTTGGTGTCGTTGAGTGAATGCGAAGATTTATGATCATCCAACAGTCGGGAGCTTGTATGTCAGCGAACGCAAGCCGAAAAGATCCCACGGAACGGATCAAGTCGAAAGATGGGTGCGAGACGCCTGATCAGATAGGTCAAGATGAGAAAGATACTAGTCCTAGCTCTAGTGCTCGGTGAGCTATACTGGTGCGCCCGCTGCGAGTGATCGCTTGAACGCGCAGTGACGAGTGACCACCAGCGCTTTCGTCATACGGTACTTGACCGACTCGTATCGACCCTGGCAGCTTCCCTTCAAGCGAGCCTCTATCCAGCCCCACGTCGCATAATGGACACCGCATTCCGCAAAATCGACATTGATCAGTACGATGAAGACAGACTCGTGCCGTCGGACCTGTACGACCCGGATCCTCGCGGTCCGGACGGTGTTTTGACGGATGCGAGGAACAAGAGTGCTGAAGTGAGGAGTTTGTTGTCAAGGTGAGCTGTCTCCATACGACCACATGCCGAGATATACGATGCACTGCCACGGAGCGATAACTCGCTCCGTATACCTCGACGAACTCGGTTTCTCGTACCCGTTTCATACTGGACATCTCTCATTGACGCCCTTCTGCGCGACAGGGGTGACGCATCCGGAGCCTTGGCCACGATACTCACAGACTGCCCATATGGAGAAGGAGTAGATGAAGCCAAGGTACGCCGATCATGATTGATACTGTGATAATCGTTAACGGCTTGCGAAAAGAATCTGACGACGGCAGCGGTCCTCTCCATTCTCAATTCAACGCGGTCCACGGACATTCCGGCCATCTTGAAGGCTCTCGATGAACCGCAACAAGACAAGCTGATGGCATATCTGTACAAGGCATGTTGATTCATATCGCGCACTTGAAAACACGACTGACTCATCTGCTCGCATTTGTTATCCTTCACTCTGCATGTCCTCGTTCACAGGGAATGTCAAAACCGAGCGAAGTTAGCGGATCTGTTCTGCTCAATTGGCACGAGAAGGTAAGTTGACTTTGTATTGATGCTCAGAAAGTGTCGCTTACTCTATGATATCAGTTGACGGAAGTAGCAGGGACAGGGTGCATCGTCCGAGTCATGACGGATCGACACGTGGTCTAAATCGCACAACGCAGCAGACGCTACAAACTAGGTTGTAAAGCAAAGAATCATAGGACACATCTGTACTGTGCCTTTCTGATTGTGCGAAATGACCTCCTCTGCGGCGACACCGATTTCTGCTCGACGCAAGGGCCGAGGACGTCGAGGGCCGCACATAGCTATTCCCTCTTTCCAGAGATCAATTGAATCCTGCATTGATCGGGCAAATCCCGTTAGCAAACACTGCCTACTGGTGCGATAGTCGCGCAAGGCGCGAAGCTCTCTTTGGGAATATGCTAGTACTTTCAGACGAGACACCTTGAGCCATCTGACGCACGAGAGAAGATGGACGCGTTCCAGAGTCCAGCTGAATCCGAACTCACAGCTCGGAGGACATATCGATAAATTGTCACGGCTGCTAGAGATAAGTACCGAAAGGGATCATCGTTGCCGATTCAAATCATGTCCCGGTTGATGTGTTATCCCAGACATGCAACTTTGTAGCGTTTCCCACTCGAGAGATCTGATCTGTTCACCTGAGCAAATATGTAGCCCTCACCAGATTCCGCGACTGCCGAGCTCGCTTCAGCGATAACGAGATACGTCGAACGGACACCAGAGTGAAATGAGCAGTCTGAAATGCAGAGGCCGCGAGCAGTGGACATACGCATATGTAGCAACGCTGCACCACAAATCGCAAAGCTGCATACATTCCTTTCTTTGTATGGCAATATGTTTTTACGTTTTGCCAAATTGACAAACGCATTCTCTATGGCCAAGTGGTTAAGGCGTCGACCTTATGCGGTAAATCTAATTTATGTCGACGAGCGTCGGTTCGACCCCGACTAGAGAAAGTCCTTTTTGCCATTCTTTCCTTTGGCTTCCATCGCTTGTCCGTAGATCGAGCTTGACCTATAGTCTCTGTCGTCGTCAACTCTGCATAGCTGAACATCGTCAGCAGTCGACTTCCACCAACGGCCCGGTGACACTGCATCGCATTTGGCATTGTTTCGTGATGCATTTGGACACTTCGGCCGATCGTCTAGAGATGTCAGGAAAAGCTTCATTCTGCCGTAAACCGCGCCGCCCTCTGGAAAGACTGTACCAGCTCGCTGTGTGTGACGTGGCCACACGGCCTTCAGCACCTCATCATCATCCTCCATTTACATGGACGCCAATTGCAGAATTGTATGCCCGATCGCTAGTAGCTGAAAGTGCACTTTCATTTGATGTCATTGCATTGATGTGCTTCGTTGGCACACTTTTATCCTGTTACATACTTCCACACGCTAAGCGTTCACACGATGTTTGATTCAAGTCATTATAGGACATCAACTCCTTAAAGTCTGTAAAACGGCAAGCGTCAGCAAAGATAGATAGTGATTTCCGAAAATGAACATACCGGTCAACGTTGTTGAGGTCTCGGCAAGCCTGCTGAGCTCGCTTGTACATGGTCTTCTCACCCTCTCGGACCCAGACTCGCGGGTCGTAGTACTTCTTGTTGGGCTTGTCGGCGCCCTCGGGGTTACCGACCTGGGTCTCGAGGTATCCGGCCTTGCTCTTGAAGTAGTCTCGCATGCCGATCATGTAGGCCCACTGGGTGTCGGTGTCGACGTTCATCTTGACGACACCGTTCTTGACGGCGGTCTGGATCTCGGACTCTTCCGAACCTGATCCACCGTGGAAGACCAAGAACAAAGGCTGCTCGCCGCCCTTGCCCTGCAGCTGCTCCCGAGCGTATTCTTGGTGCTTGCCGAGCAATTCCGGTCGGAGGACGACGTTTCCGGGCTTGTAGACACCGTGAACGTTACCGAAGGCAGCGGCGATGGAGAAGTTGGGGGAGATGGGAGCCAAGGCCTTGTAGACGTCGAAGACTTCGTTCGGCTGGGTGTACAAGGAGTTGTTGTCGGCACCAGTGTTGTCGACACCGTCCTCTTCACCACCGGTCAAACCGATTTCCATCTCGAGCCACTCTGCAGTTTGGATCAGCATGGCTTTTGATTGATGTACAGGTGTACTTACGGTTCATCTTGGCCATTCGGGTAAAGTACTTGACACAAGTCTCAATGTTCTCCTCGTTGGACTCTTCCGACAAGTCGATCATGTGAGAACTATGGCAGGGTTAGGGGAGCGGTAAGATAGCGTCCGAAGTTACTTACGAGAACAAGGGGACACCATGCTCCTTGAAGTAGGCCTCGTCGGCGTCAAGCATGCCATCGAACCAAGGCAGCAACTTCTTGGCGCAGTGGTCCGAGTGCATGACAACGGGAATACCGTAAGCCGGGGCGATCGCTCGAACAAAGTGAGCGGCCGCGACAGCACCAGCCACGGAAGCCTCCTGCTTCTCGGCGCTGTTCTTGATACCCTTGCCGGCCCAGAAGGCGGCACCACCCTGCGAAACCTGCAAGATGACAGGCGAGTTCAAGTCCCGGGCGGCTTCCATGGCGGCGTTGGCGGTGGAAGACGAGGTGACGTTGAAGGCGGGGATGGCATAGTGGTGCTCTCGAGCGTGCTCGAAGAGCTTTCGGGTCTGTTCACCGGACAGAACACCGGCCTGGGAGGAGAGTTGTCAGCTGACATGCGCGAGCGATCGTCGACGCGATGCTCACAGGGACAATGTCTAAGGCACCCATGTTGTCGTTTGTGGGTTCTAGTGTAGAGGATCTGAATACGGGCTCAGGTTTAGCTTTGCACGTCCTGCCCGATAAGAAAAAGAAGCAGCGCGCGCTCTTATAGGGCTCGCAGCTGATAGCCCGCCCGCCCGCTTTGCTTCCGCCCGCGTCATCCCCTCCAGCCAATTACCCTGCCGTAGTCGACTCCACGGCATCCAGTGCATTCGTCGACCCTTCGCTTGGCTGCTCGGGTCGCGCCCGATCCTCTGTCACCGCTTTTTGCGACCAAGCAGAGCGGGTTTGCTTCGAGCAGTTTCCACCTCGCTCGCGCCAGGGGAACGTGCAGCCAGGTCGCCGCGGACGGATGCGCGACCAGGATAGTCTCTGAAACGCACATCCATTATCGCCCATCTTGGGCTAGCTGCGCGTTATGTCGACGCTATGTCGACGTCCAGCATTGGTTCACCCTAGTCGTAACACTGAGGTCTTCGTCCGGCCACGGCTATGACCTCATCTCCAAGAGAAAATGGGAATCCCTTCGACTCACCAAGTGAGCTTTGCGTTTCTTGTTCGGCTTTTAGGCGAGATCAACGACTTCTGCTGTGTTGTGCGGTAGACGTCAACTGGGGATTTTCTGCGCTCGTTTGTAACAACTAATTAACGAACATGTCCATGATGTCCAATCTCGACAAAGCTATATACTCCGCTTGCGCAGGTGGAATACCAGCCGGTGCTACCGCTGTTACGGAAGCAGCTGACGAGGCTCTGCCCGAAACACATGTTCGAGTTGGCAGGAATATAGCCGGATACCGCCGACATTTTCAGAGGGGCGTCAAGTTGAGCGATGCGACTTGCCGCGCCGGCCCGGGACAGCTCCCGGAATGACGCTCGCACGGTCCACCGTGGACAGCTCCGTGCACTTGACATCACGATTACAGACTTGCTGAGTGGCGGAATGCGACCGTCTGGATCAAGCAGAGCAGATCCGATCAAGGATCGATGTGCGCTTTAAGACAATCGTCAATCGTTATCACAGACGTCAGAAAGAGAAGATTCGAGACGATAACGCGCATATACCGCTGGTGTGCTTCATCGAGGACGTATGCACGATGCGCCAGATGCATCGTCGAACGTTCGACGCCGGCTACTCGTCATACATGAATATAATGAAACACGGGAAACCGAATCGTTACAAAGCTCGCCTTCTCGTTATCTCGAATCATGCATATGCAGCCTGAGGAACCAGATTATCAGCACTCTCGATGAATCATTCGCAAGCACGTTCAATTCTCACCTGCTTGTTGTCTTCATCCACATTGCCCAGCGGGTAGTCGTTCTTGACAAACGATTTCGAGCAGGCGGCCATCGTCACCGAAGCCCTGGCAATGGCGTTTGTCTGGTAAAAGTCCTTGATGGGCTTCTTCAGTGGTTCGTTCGAGGCCGACGATACTGATTTGGAGGCGAGCTGGTCCAGACCGAGCTTAGCAACTTCAACCGAGACGGGCTCCAATTCGTCGTATCGGACCAGTGTCGGCGAGATATCCCACAAACGGTCACGCAGTTGAAGAACATCGTCATATGGCAGCGGCTGACCGACAACCTCGGACAGAGCTCGGATGATCTTCCAGTCCTCCCTTGCAGCGCCTGGTGGGCCGACAGCGGTTCGGCCCAACTGAGTTCGTCCTTCCGTGTTCACCCATGTCGAGGCCTTTTCTGTGTAGGCCGAACCGGGCAAGCAGACATCCGCGAACTGGGCACCAACATCACCGTGCGAACCCTGGTAGACAACGAAGGCATTCTCCGGAATCGTGGAAGGGTCGAACTCATCCGCGCTCAAAAGGTAGACAAACTTTGGTGTTGTCTTGCTGGCAGCTGATGTTGATGAGAAACCGATATCGTAAGCCGCAGGGCGCGAAGCGGTCTAGAGGGCAAATGAGTTAAGCCTGGCCCAAAGAAGCTGTAAGAGATTTCACTTACCCTCTGCAACACAGAGACACCGTTCCATTCCGGAGTCACGAACTTGTCTGCGTTCTTTTTGGCGTACTCGGCGACGGACTTCAAGATGGCCTCACCGTCATTGTGCTCGGCAACGGCACTACCAATCATGATCAACGGCTTCTTGGCGTTCTTGAACGCCTTGCCAAAGACGGTGTCGGCTCCCGTCTTGCCGTCGAGGAAAGCGGCAACATCCTTGGCGGTCTCGCCCAAGTGCTCGAATTCGAACGTGCCGTCAAACTTTTCACCGATCAAACCAAACTCGGAGCCCTTGTGCAGGTAGGACTTTCGCAGACGCGTGTTGATGATGGCGGCCTCATGTCGCGGGTTGGTGCCGATCATGAGGATGACATCGGCATCTTCGACCTGCGGGATCGTGGTGTTGAAGAGGTAGTTGGATCGCACATCGACACCGGTGGCAATGGGTTCATTTCCACGCGGCTGGTCAACGGTCAGGTTTTCCGATCCCAATCGGTTGGCGAGATCCTTGATGGCAACCAGAGACTCAGTATCGGCCAGGTGACCGGCGACAATCTTGATCTCATCGCCTCGCGCACCGGTCTGGGCCAAACCCTCGCCGATTCGATGCAGCGCATCCTCCCATGACGCCGGGACGAATCGGTCGCCTTCACGGACTAAGGGTGCCGTCAATCGCTGGTACTTGAGACCGTCAAAGGCGTATCGAGACTTGTCGTTGAGCCATTCCTCGTTGACATCATCGTTCGTCTTGGGCTGGATACGCATGACCTGGACACTACGCGAGTCGATTCGAATGTTGGAACCGACGGCGTCCATGACATCGATACTCTCCGTCTTCTTCAACTCCCACGGTCGGGCCTGGTAAGCGTACGGCTTAGAGGTCAAGGCTCCGACGGGACACAGGTCGATGATGTTGCCCGACATTTCCGAGTTGAGGGTCTTTTCAACGTACATGCCGATCTGCATGTCGTTGCCTCGTCCGGTCGTTCCCAGGTCATCTACGCCAGCAACCTCGTTGGCGAATCGGACACATCGAGTGCACTGAATGCAACGGGTCATGTTGGTCTTGACGATGGGTCCCAAGTCCTTGTTCTCCACTGCACGCTTGCCGGTGATTTCGTGGAAACGTGTTCGATCGGATCCGTATCGCATCGACTGGTCCTGCAAGTCACATTCACCACCCTGATCACAAATGGGGCAATCCAGCGGATGATTGGCAAGCAAGAATTCCATGACGCCTTCTCTGTACGTGGGAATGCCGCTGTGTCAGCGAGCGCTATGTTTATGAGTACAGCGTGCCTACCGAGCTTTGTGGACCAGAGGAGTATTGGTGAAGACCTTGGATCCGGGCATGGCAGGCATAGCACAGGACGCCACTGGCTTTGGTGACCGCTCGACTTCAACAAGACACATTCTGGGGGAAGATAGATGTCAACCAAGAGTACGGCGTAGAGAGGGAGATGTACGCACCGACAGTTTCCAGCGATGGCGAGACGGTCATGGTAACAGCTAGAAAGTTCATAAAGGCTGAGCGTCGTCTCACGCGGACATGCTTCCGTATACTCACAATCGAGGAACCTGAGCACCGCTGAGTATGAGAAAATAGCGATGCATCAGCCCATATGGATCCGGTATGACAGCCCTGACGCGATCGTTTGCGACCACGCCAGATATGCATCGTTCAACTCACGCTTGTTCACAAGCCTGGATCAAGGCCGTTCCCTGGGGAACAGTGATCTCCTTTCCATCAATGGTAAGAGTAACATCCGCACGACGAGCCGCAGACGATGAGAACAGGGCACGGCCTTATGAAACACATGCAGGAAACAAGATCAGTTTCGCACGATCGGACTTCCTTGCTTCTCGCACGCCTGTGCTCATCACCCCTTGCCATGTCTTCTCCACATACCTTGACGGCTCATCGCCCTCGACTTTGCAATTGACCTCAACATCTCGTTGTCCTTTTATTCCACTTCTAATTCCGATTTCGATGCCGCTGGAAAGCCGTCCGTGGCGAGTTGCAAGGAGGGACCAAATGTGTCGGTCGACGGTGGACCCAGAAATGAACGCTGGCTGTCTTCGACGCCTACGATATCGGAGCCTGATTGGTATACACAACGAGCGATCTCACCGCCGATCGACGTTGAATTCGTTGGATGGCGATTTGTCCACCATACACGGAAACACCAGGCCCGCTCCCGCGCTTAGCAAATTAAGCGCAGAGGATGCCGGCGTCAGAGTGCGACCAATCGAGACGAGGGCTTTACGGCGAGGTGACCAGAATGACACGTCACGACTGACAGTACTAAGCAGAAGTACAGCGCGCTCCAACTGTACCTGCGCCGCCCGATCGCCTGTCGACAGCCGAATAATCAGTGGGCGATATGGATAATTCGTGCCGAGTTGATTCGTTGCCACAGCAGATAACGGTATCAGTCTTGTAACGGACACAGTAGCACAACTCGTTCACACTTGCAAGACAACAATCACACCATGTTCAAGTCAGCACTCACTCAAACCTCCAACGTCCTTCGACGATCCAGCGTCATTGCTACGCCGCGAATCGCCTCGAGAGTAGCAGTCGCGCAACCTTCCGCCCGAGTTCTCGGATCGGTTGCTGCGAAGAGGTCCTACCACGAGAAGGTTATCGACCACTACGAGAACCCGAGAAATGTGAGTATTATAGTTCAGGCCTGAAGGTGCGATGGCAGGATAGCAGGATAGCGTTCCGGGCGGTGGCGGGGCAGGCCAAATTGGCGGAAGTCTTATGTCAGAGATTGGCACAAGCGGCGATGAGGACACAACGGTTGCACCTCTTGTACTCGCCGCTCGCCGTCCGAGCGATTGCAATCATCGCGCCGCGCTTCCTCCCACCTCAATTTCACACTGACATCTCTCGCCTCAATAGGTCGGCTCGCTCAACAAGAAGGATCTCGATGTCGGAACTGGTCTCGTGGGCGCTCCGGCATGTGGCGATGTCATGAAGCTGCAAATCAAGGTCGACGACAACGGTGTCATCCAGCAAGCCGTTTTCAAGACTTTCGGATGCGGTGAGCCTCAATGTTCTACGAAGAATTCCTTCCTTTCTCATACACCAACGTTCCTCATTCACAGGCAGTGCCATTGCTTCTTCGTCATACGCCACTGAGCTCATCCGTGGGATGACCCTGGATCAGGCTGCCAAGGTGACCAACAAGACGATTTCAAAGGAGCTCGCTTTGCCGCCCGTCAAGCTGCATTGCTCAATGCTCGCCGAGGACGCTATTACCGTAAGTCTTATTCTTCGCAAAGAGGTGATCAACACGCTGATAGCGCGTGATATCATAGTCCGCTATCAAGGATTACCGATCAAAGCGAAGCAAGGCGACCGTTCAGCCTCCTGCCGCCGCCGCCGCCGCCCAGCAGACAGCGACAGCTTAAACGCTACAAATCTACATCGTTAGCTCTTTGCCCGACTCTTGGCTTAAAACGCATAAAACAGATTGGTTTGTGCCCGATGCTGTCTGGCTAGTCTTTTAGGCCAGTATGTTGTAGCAGTTTCGCAATTGTTGTACAAATAAAGTCCAGATAACAACGTTCTTTCTGACCTTAAATTGAACTGCCCTCCTGATTGTCGGCATTCTGATTGATTTACATCGTTCCGTTATGCTTTTCATAACAACAACTAGCGTATGCTCAAAACTACCGCCTGTCACGATCACGTCGGTCCCTATGCCTATCTCTGTCCCGCGCATCATACGGACTGCGCGAGCGGGATCGCCTCCGGTCCGATCGCCCGTCCGACCGTCTCGAGTCTCTATACTTGTCCCGACTACGACTTCGATCCCTCCGGTCCCTTGACTCGTCATCTCGGTGTCGCCGTTCCCGATCACGTCCTTCGCTGCCACGTCGATCTCGCTGGTCGTCCTTGTCGAACACGAGATCGTAGCCACCGCGTCGTGGTGGGTATCCCCCGTCCCTCTCTGTCGGACGAGTATCATACCCGCCGCGTTGAGATCCGCGGCCCTGCCCAAAGCCGCCGCCGCCGCGCGTGCCGCCTCGACCTCGACCCCGACCACCAGCCCCGCCGCCTGTGAGATATCGCGCAGCACCACCCATTTTGCTAACTGACTGAGAGCTGTAGTGCACGGGCGATATGGTCAGAAGGTACCACCGGCGAATGAGATAAACCGCCTTACAAGTCGACCCATATGCGGCGATCGTCGATCAGTGTGTTTTGCATCTTGAAATACGCCTGTGTGCAAACGGAATCAGAAAAGTAAGACGACCTTCAGGCCCTGTTCTCGAAGTCATACCATTTCGGCCTGAAGGATAGTACCATACATCAGCTTTATTCAAACTGGTCCACGTTGCAACACTCACGTCTTCTTGTTTGTCGAATTCTATGAATGCGTACTGAAGAGATTCACCGGTTTTCTTGTCACGTATCACCTCTGAATACGGTGAAGAAACATTCGTGAGTCACATGTCATACGCACATCTCCGCTAAGACGTACCACAACTTAGAATCCTGCCGAATCTGCTAAAGATCAACTCCAAGTCTTCATCCGTTGTCACAGGATTCAATTTGCTAAAGCAGGCGATGATCAGTATTTACAGACCAGCCTTGTTCGAAGCGTCTTACCAGACAAAGAGAATATTCTCAGGAGGCCGAACATTCGCAAATGGCAAATCGCCAATCATCTCCAACGTCAAAGCACTCGCCGTTGCCTCTTGTGCTCGCTTCCGTGCTTCCTCTTCTTCCTCCGTGAGATCGGTCGTGAGCTCTTCATCGTCGCCGATGCGGGGCTTGATGGACGGGTCATCAGGTGGACGAATGGGCGAAGGCGGCTCGACTAAATTTGTGGGATCCTCGAATGGATCCTCTGCCAGACAGAGACTGTTAGCGAGACGTGTGGTGCAATGCACCGAGATGAGACCCACCTAGAATTTCGATATGTCGTATTCTGACGTCCTTCAGTGGTCTTCCCTCCATGTCAACATACGCATCATTGAGCTTGTCCAACACATCGAATCCCTCAACGACGTGTCCAAATACCGAATGTTTCCCGTCTAGGTACTCTATATTGTCTGCGAGTGTTATGAAGAACTGAGAGCCGCAACCGCCCTTGTCCGACGTTCCAGTCGGCGCGACAGCCATCGACACAGTCCCACGTGCCGTATGTTTCAATGAGGTTTTGATCTCTGGTGCAATGTATCTCGGGGGCGCAGGTCGACCTGTCTTCTCAGCGTCGGGAAGACGTGAGTAGTACGCCGATGCGAACGATTCTCCGCCTTTGCCTGTCGCTGTGGGATCACCGGTCTGTGCGATGAAATCCTTGGACACTGTCAGCGGGCGGTCTTGATCAGTATCATACGATCTTGCTGAGGATAGTTCGACGTACCATTGAAGAATGCGTTCAAGCCGTAGTACTTGATCTTGCACAACTTGAGAAAGTTCTCGCATACACGGGGACAGCTATCGATTTCGAGATCCACGACGATGTCCCCAAGGGAAGTCTCGATGAGGACGGACATGCTGAATGGCGGACTGTGCCTCCCTGGACACTGGACGAATATTGCAGACTGGTCAAGGGAGAGATATCTAGAGACGACCTGGACCCTCGAAGCAGTGATCGAGGCCAGGTGAGTCAGGAGGTGCCTCCCATTTCCGCTTGTTTACTTTGTTTCCAAATCGAATTGTCAACAATATCACTTACCACCTTGCTCGCCTCTCTGAATGTCTTTTGCCCCTCTGCTAGCTCTTCTGCTTCAACCCTTATCGCTAGGATCGATCATTCATTCCGCATCGTTATCGCTTAGTAGGCTATACCGGAGCTTGGTCTCACGTCGCAATCTTCATGTCGACGTTGTCGGGACACCTCCTCGAAGCCCTGGATCATAAGCAGCAAGTACAAGCCTACGCCCAACAGTTTCCCAACGCTCGAACATTGCCCTTGATGCACATTCCGACAGCTGCAAAAGTTCCGTCCCCCACACCTCTGCGATCCGTGGACAACGCCTCTGGCGGAGTTTCGGCGCGACAGGCAGCGATCCAAAACGCACAGAAACAGGATACGCTTCAGAATCCGTCGCTCAGAGTTCGAGCACCTCAACAACCAGAACAGAAGCCAGCTCAATTGCCCTTCAAGCCAACCTATATCGTTCAAGGTCCGCCCGAACCCTCCTTCTGCAACTTACCGACACCCGAATATGGCAGTCATCACGGCATGGTCAATCCCTATCTCCCCCCATCTGCCGACGGACAGGAGAGATTTAACCCATACATGACTCAAATGGCTCCAGCCGCGAATGCGTCTTACAAGTCGAATGGATTCGGGAGCGGAGGGGGGTTCAGTGCGCCGATGTTGATGACAGAGTATACAGCAGGACAACTGGCGACGCTGCAGAGTCGATTGGCAAAGAAGCTCGGGCCGGAGTATATCACGAAGCGTCCGGGACCGGGAGGTGGAGCAAAGCTGAGGTGAATAGCAGATTGTCAGTTATTGACATAGTCACATTGCTGACGTCGCGTTTCAGCTATGTTGAAGGATGGAAGGGTGCGTTGCGATCCGCATACCTCAAGCGCCACGGCTTACCTTGCCCCCTCTTCCAGTCATCAACCTAGCCAACGAAGTGTTTGGATTCAACGGATGGTCCAGTCAGATAATGAGCTTGAATACAGACTTTGTGCGTTCTTCGGATCGGCAAGACGGCGTTCGCTGATCCGGCTTCAATGAAAGATCGATCAAACCTCGGAAGGGCGATTTAACGTCGGAATCAGCGCAATCATCAGGATCATTCTTCGAGACGGAAGCTTCCACGAAGATACGGGCTACGGACAATGTGATAATACAAAAGGCAAAGGGGCGGCACTGGACAAGGTAAGATCTCCTACTCGCCGGGATTATGGCAGCCGGGCTTAATTATACTGCAGGCGAAGAAAGAAGCAGTGACGGACGGCGTAAAGCGGACCCTGCGAAGCTTTGGTAATGTGCTGGGAAACTGTCTATATGACAAAGAGTATACAAAGGAAGTTGAAAAGATCAAAGTTGTGCCGGTATGTTGTGACATAGGATTGACCTGCGACAAGCTAATGCTGGATTGTAGGTCCCGTTGCAACGTCGCGACCTGTGGCGCAGGCCAGAACTCGAGGACGCGGAACCAGAAGATCCCAACACTGCTCTCCCGCCATCCTGCCGTCCTCACCCAAATATCGAAGCATTAAATGAGCAGCACCTTTCCAGGCAGACGGCTGGACCGAGCGTGGCGGCAAGTCGCATGCGACCTCGTCCCAACAATGACCTTCATCGCTCGGCAGAGTTTGCTGTTCCTGCACTTCCAGCGCATGTACGACGCGGACTCAATAGCATTGTCGGTGGGGATACGCGGGCGGCGGGTCAATCGATTCCGAGACCAATGACCACAGCTCTCGAGGAAGAATTCGGTATGGACGAAGAACACCTTGCTACGATGGATCTGGATGATCCTGCGACCATGCCGACTGGAGCTGATTTCGCAATCGACACGTCTTACGATGGAAGCGTCTTTGATCAAAGTGTAGACAACATATCTGTCGCATCCACGTCTGCCTCAATCATGCCAGCACGCCATCCTGAGGTTCATCGCAATGCCGCTTTGAACGAAGGATCGTCTTCCGGGCCGTCTTCCGGTCCCGGGGCAGCTTCCAACCTGAAAGCTGAGCAAAAGATCCCGAGCGATGAAGACGAGAAGGAAGCTGGCCGCAGAAGGAGACGAGCTGCTCTGATGGAAAGCGTTCAGCAGCAGCAGCCCAATGGCATGCAGACAGACGGTTTCGGTCGAGATCACGCGAATGGGTGTGCAAGCAAACCGCCGCCGGTAGTTGGAGGCTTCCGTTTCCCTAGTGACGTGGCCGTCAGTGGCGATATCGCGAGCCACGGCGGCGGAAGAAGCGTTTCGGATCCTGCTGCGGCTGCGAACAGAACGGGGACGAGCTTTGAGTTTTCGAGTGCAAGAGGAGTGAACAGATTTCAACTGCACCAGAATGCGGGCGGTGAAGAGATTCCGTGAGTGAGCATATCTTGCTTCCGGACCAAAAGCCAACACCGCTTGCATGTCTCACAGAGACAACAGAGGCGACGGTAGAACACGTCAGGCACAAAGACGACCGCTGGGAGAACTAGATCCTGGCGAGGTGCCCTTCGAGCCAGGCCCCAAGCGCAGCAGGGCATATGAGCTAGCATAGGCTGTACGGCTGTTCATCTCTGACAACCGGAAACGACATCTCGAGACACGCATGAATATCGGTGTGGAGTAGCATGATACAGTAGTTTTCGTGATATCTGGGTCGATGCACGGAGTAATGTCACAAGTTTCGTTACAAGAATGTGTGTCTTCAAGACGGTTGCACTACAGCGACTCGTATCGTCGGAATCTGCACAAAAGATGATGAGCATTCGCCTCAGTTACGCAAGCCGCGTACGACTCACGTGTATCCCAAGAAGGCGAGGTCCTTTGCCGGTGCTTCCCCACCACGCGCGCTTGCCGGCAAGTCGGGCACTTGGTCGAGATCTTCGGTGGGGAAATATGACGTATCGAATTGATTCTTGAGGTTGGGCACGAACGGCGCGTCAATGTTGCGGATCGTCGTCCAGTCGACGCCGTAGAAGAAGGGATGGCTCTTGATCTGGTCAATGTTCAATCGGTTCTCCGCGTTGGTGAGCAACCTAAGACAGACGAGCTTTAATGACGGTATACGGTTCGAACGAAGGCAACCTACCTCCGGATCAAGTCTTCGGCTTCACGACTCAAACGGATATCGTCCGGGAAGTGCAAGTAGTCCTGCCACTTGATGATCTTTTGGTACGTCTGGTGAGGATTCTCGGAACAAAAGGGCGGATAGCCTGTAAAGGCAGTTGCGTGAGCAAAGTGAAAGTGCCAAAAAGGCACTACAGCGGAACATACCGACAAGGCACTCATACATGATCGCCCCGAGCGACCACCAGTCACACTCTTTGCCATAGCCCTGCTGCAAAAAGATTTCCGGGCAGATCTGAGGAACGGCCAACAGCTATCAGCCGAGGGCTTCACGTACTTCCCATCGCCTCAACGTACATAATCCGGCGTCCCGACCGTCGAATACGCCAGCTTCCTCCTGTTCGCCTTCCACGTCGCGATATCTCCTTTACTCGTCATCTGCAAATTGATCGCATTCACCATGACGCTATTCCGAACGCCGGCCTGACCACCGGTGTTGTTGCCGCCGCCATGACCGTTGGCGCTCGTGTTTCCGGCATCCCCACCGCCGAGCAGGCGCTGGTAGTAGGCCGAGTCGTGTTGCTTGTGGAAGCCGGTCGAGAGGCCAAAGTCGGACAACTTGACGTGGCCGGTGCCGTCGATCAGGATGTTGTCGGGTTTGATATCACTGTTGGCGCAGAAGGGTCAGCTGCACTGAGTCGAGTTGTGGAAATAACGTGAGCTTACCGGTGAATGAACCCCAACTTGTGGACGGCTTCGATCGCCAGAATGCATTCAGCCATGTAGAACTTGGTGACGTCCTCGGAAAAGGTGTCGTATTTGATCAGCCTATGTCGTAGGATTGTTTAGCGCTCTCGAAGCGGATCGTTTGTGCAGATGGATCGTACATGGTCATGAGATCTCCTCCGGGCAAAAATTCCATGACAAGGTAGAGGTAATCGGCGTCCTGGAAAGAATAGAATAGCTGAACGACCCAATGCGAGTTGGATTCCGCCAGGACGTCTCGTTCGGCACGAACGTGGGCCAGCTGTGATTACGAGAAGCAGGGATCAGCTTGGCCGCTCTCAGCAAGTGTTGAGCACTACTCGCCTGATCCTTTTTGAACATTTCGCTCTTGAACAGGGTCTTCATGGCGTAGATCTTGCCTGTGTCGACTTTTTGGCATAGCCGAACCTACGCGAGGGGCGTTCTGATCAATCCTCTCGGCGATATGGTTTTGCGGCACAAGACTCACCTCGCCAAAGGCTCCCTTACCGATCACCTTGACGGTCTTGAAATCCTCCAACCCGATCTTGGTCCGCTTGAGCCGCAAGAAGCTGCAAAGCGTACGGGGATCAGCATACCCGTTATTCATCGTAGGGATCCTCGTGAACCTACTTGCTCTCCCGTCGACCCAATGCCTGCAATTGTCGATGTTTCATATGATCGGGCGTCTCGTGATCCGCGGCGAGCTGCTTCTCGAGCGTTGTCCGCCTGGACGACCACACGCGCACGAACCCTTGTCAGCCTACGCCAAACCGTCGAAACAGGCAAAGCTCCCTGAAACACGCACCTCTCCTTCCTCCCTACAACGCCCTCGACCGTCTCCTTGTAATAAAGCTCCAAGCGCATCTTGGCCGCCGTCGACCGCTGTGCAATCACCTCCCCAAACTGGGCCGGCTTCCGCTCGAAATACACATAGTCCGGACCCCTGTCCGCCTGTCGTGGCCCACCCGGGCCCGTCTGGCTGCCCGGTGCGCCGAGCGGGGAGACGTTGCCCGAGGGCAGGGGCGGGTTGACGATGGACCCGGGCTGGAGGGCCGAGGCGGAGGAGGGGGTGATGTTGGGGAGCGGTGGGGCGGGGGGGTGTGCCATTGTGGACGGATGGGCGCTGGGAGGCTATGCGCTGGGAAGAGAAAGGGCCGGGATCCGCGCTGATCAGCCGTATGCTCCCTCTCCTGCCCCGTCGCACGCGGCGCGTGTTTCTGTTTCACCACACGCGTATTCTGCTTCCGCGCCCTCTCCCCCGGCCTGGCATCGTCCGCGGCAGGCAGCATTCAGTCCGGCCCGCCAGGAGACAGCAGGAATGCACAGACACATGACAACGATTACAACGATATACCCGTACACGCCCCGCCCATACATGATATGACAACCATTCATACCCTCCCCCCGCTCCGCGCCTTCCTCAACTCGGCCTCGAGCTCCCTGACCCTGCCCTCGAGCGCCTTGACGCGTGTCCGCAACATCTCGCGACTCTTCTCGTCCGCCGCACCCCGTCGGTCCCGTCGAATGAGATCTCGATTGAGCGCTTCGAGTGATGGATGGATGGTCGAGCTTTCGCCCGTAGTCATCGCTGTGGACGATGACGCGGGATGGTCCGGTCCGGAGCTGAAGGCGACGAGATCCGTTCGGCCGGTCGTTTCGGGTGGCGTCAGGGTTCCGCGTGCGCTGAGGAAGGACGGCGGCGTTCCGCCATGTGTCACGGTCGACGAGGAAGGTGGATGTTGGGGTGATACATTGTCGTCCCCCTGATCCTCCCGTTTTCGTTTCTTCGGCGTCGGTCCACGATACTCGGTCGTGTCGAATCTGTTGACAGCTTCAAGTCGATCCATGAACGTCCCCCTCCCCGACGATCGTGGCCCCTCTAGCGCCGCCGCCGGAACCGTGCGCGAGATCCTCGGCGTCCGCGCCTGCTGACTCGCCGTCGCTTCAATCGCATCGCCGTCCACCTGTCCCCACGCGATCCCATCACTATCGAAATCATCACCTCGCTCCTTTTGCCTCTTCGGCACCGGCTCGTACGACTCGATCACCTCGACTTCCCCCTCACTCTGCGCAGCATCAACCACGCTCTCCTCCTCCTCCGACGAATCATCATCATCATCATCATCATCAGTCGTCCGGCCCCTCAACGTACGCTCCATCACTTCCCGCCTCTTCTTCGCCATGGCTCGTTTCCTGGCGCTGTTCCACCCCACACCAGCCGTTAAATCCGGGATTTGGCTCGGCTCGACCTCCCCCGCGTCGTCCGGCGTCGCGGGAAGCGCCACGTGCTCCTTTGCGTTCCCCATGATCGGATACGGCGGTGCAGGGATACTGCTGATGGGTTTCAACGGCGATGTGTTGACGTACGAATATCCCGACGTCGTTCCGCCCGACGGCTTTGCATAATTGCCCGCCTTGGGGATCGGGGATGCTTTCGCGGCGAGAGAGGCGTTGTATCGCGCGCTGGCGGCAGCAGCAGCGGATGTACGGGGAGAGTCCGTGGCGGATGCGTCCTTGTCAGTGATCATGTCTTCCCACACTGCTGACGGAAAAAGCCTCAGCGAAACGTGAATTGCGCGAGAGAGAGAGGAGGGGCGAGCAAACGTACGGAAAAACTTGCAATTCGCCACATCGTCTCGACCCCTGTAGCACTGATAAAACACCCTTCCCGGGTTCCGCTCACTCTGCGATGTGAGGCGTTTGGCGACGTGGCCGCACTTGCACCGCGGTTTCTCCGTCGGACGAACCGATGCCGGGGTGGTTGTGGGAGGCGTGGTAATGGGTCTCGAGGTGACGGTGGACGCCATGGTGGAGTGACGGGACGGGGGATGGCATCTCTCGTGGGAGAGGAGATGGGCGTGGCAAACACTCGGAGGGGTGGCTGGATGCGGCATGCGATGAATCATGCATCCCATCAAGCCGGCACGTGTTTCGCCCGCGCACCCGATCGCATCGGCGTTCTTCTCTTCCCGCCATGCATCGCGTTCTGTATCTTCTCGGTCTCTACGCTCCCCCGAGTCGACACCCCACCACGCCCCCGAGCGGTATGTAATTGGATATCACCGCGACCATGGATCCTTCCCTCACCAAACCGACCCGGCCGGCACACGCGAGGCACGACACGACAGACTACGAAGAGACCGCGCCCTTGACAAGCCTCAGCGAGCTCAGTCGGACGGTCAGCCGCGAGAGCGGAACGAGAATGTCGGGCACCGTCGAGCATCCGCGCAGGGTGTATTGGTCATTCTGGCTTTTAGGCGCCGTGATTTTGTTGTCGTGGAATGGCAAGTGGGCCGCCCGAAAGAACCGCCCGTGCTCATTTGCGTTTTGTATTCTTCTCTAGTGCTTCTTTGCACCCTGCCGCTGTTCACTGCGCTCCTGCCCCGAGAGTCTGCTCTCCGGCAAAGTCTTCCGAGCTATATCACCACGTTCTTCACGCTAGGAAACTTTGGTTTCCTGTTTGCGGCGCAAAGGAGCGTCGGAAAGGTACGCTCCCGTGTTATCCCTTCAGCCTGACAGTCAAAGACCCGCTGACTCCCGCACACGTAGATCTCACAGAACAACCGACTCGCAAGCTCCCTTTGGCTTCTCGCAGCGGCAACAGCCCTCACCGCGTTCCCCCTCCTCCCCGCCATCTTCCCCATCCTCCCGAGCGTACCCTACTTCCTCGCGCTCATGTCCCTCACGCTCGTCTTCTCCTACGCAACGTCCTACCTCCAGTCATCCGTCCTCGCCATCGCCGCCCTGTGGGGACCCAAGGAGATGCTAGCCGTCATGAGCGGCCAAGGCGGGATCGCCGTCTTGCTCTCCGCCGTGCAAGTATACATCGCCATCATGGGCGTGTACGCTGCATCGGATGACGCAGGGTCGAATGATTCCCCGGATGGGTCACCCTCAACGGCCGAGCTGGCATCCGGCATGGGCCTCTGGATGGCGGCGATCGTGCCCATCGCGTTCTGTATCATCACCACCCGTCGTCTCTTCCCGCGCGGCGCTGGCGCCCCCTCCTCGTCGGCGTCCGAGTACCCAAAGCTATCCTTTGAGCGCACGAATGAGGATGGCGAGTTTTACGATACGGAAAGACGCTTCAGCGCCGAGGAGGATGAGGAATCGCGGCGCGGGTCGACCAGGGGGTTTCATCGATCGTGGGCGATCATGAAGCGCAACAAGGTGATCAATTTTTCGGTGGCGTATGTGTTTATCGTGACACTGGTATGCTATCTCCTCTCTGTCATGCAAAAATCATCGCTAAATGCGTCGCACACATCCTCTTCATCAGGCAATCTTTCCATCAATCACAACATCGATCGTCTCCGTTCGCCAACCGCCACCCAAGCTGCTGGATCCCGCCGTCTTTATTCCGCTGCACTTCCTGGCTTTCAACGGTGAGCTGTCACGATCGCCCCCGCTGAAGTAGCTGCTCTGCTGACCATGTTGCCCAGTGAGCGATTACCTCGGACGTACATATCTTCCGACGATACCCATGCTGTTCCTACACGATGCGAAACACGTCATGTTTGCGTCGCTTGCCCGGACGCTGTTTATACCCGTCTTTATGCTCTGCAACACGACTTTTACCCATACGGCGAACTCGGCGCATGCGCCATTCGTTGATTCGGATATCGTCTACTTTGTAATCTTGTTCCTTTTCGGCGCTACGAATGGGTCAGTCCTTCTGGTGGCCTGAAACGCCCACACCGAGGATACTGACACGAGTCTCCCTTTTCGTTTTGTTAGCTGGATATCATCCCTCAGCATGATCATCGCGTCGTCACCTTCCTTGAACCCGGCGATCGAGGAAGACGAGAAAGACGTCGCGGGCTCGCTCGCGGGATTCTGCCTGACGGGCGGGCTCGTGGTAGGCAGTCTGGCGAGTTTTATCGTGGGCTGGATTGTAACGCGTTGAGAGGCAAGGAGGGGCTTTAGGGTGTTTGTATACACGAAGAGATATCAATCGTGAGATGCTGTGTGATAGATATGGTTGAGATGTGCAGGTCATCATCCGTCTGTCAGAATGACTTTGCGCAACCATATGCATGCGAGAACCCGTCGAAGACTACCGTCCTAGTCCATGGTGAGCCGCCGGCCTGTTGGTTAGTCATGGCGCGGCGAAGCCTGGGAGACCTAGTTTCGCCGCCAAAGCCTGGTTCCGCGCTCAACGCCGTTCACGCCTGGCGAGCGAGAGACGCCTCGAGAATGCTGTATATAGACCCGCACACCGTGCGCCGTTCTCCCGGCGCCCCAAGTCACTGGCCGATCATCAGTCTTCGACGCCTCGTCCCGGAGCCATGACCGTCCGCTTGCCCACGATATCCGCCGAACAGCACCAGGCTCTCCAAGCGGTGCTGGACGAATTCGGGCAAACGCTTCCCGGTTGCAGCCTGACCGTGGCATCCGACAGCGAGGTCCTGTTTGACGGTAGAAGCGGCAAGTTTGATGCTCTCGAGGAGACCGAGAATGCGAGAGTCGCGAGCAGGGACGACGTTTTGTGGTTTGCGAGTACCACCAAGCTGATGACGTCTGTCGGTACGTACTCAGCAGTTAGTCTGAAGAAAGCCGCGCCTCAGCCTACAATATTTCTAGCGTATCTGCAACTGGTTGACCAGGGCACTCTCACCCTGGATAGCGACCTCTCGGAATACTACCCGCCCCTCAAGGAGGCCACGCGACGCGTGTTCCGAGGGACCGGCGACCAGGGTCAAGCCATCTGGGAGGACTCTGAAAGCCCGGTCACGCTTCGAATGATGCTCAATCAGACGAGCGGCTTCGGCATGGAGTTCCTGGAGGGAGTCAAAGGCTGGAAAGCGTACTCGGGCAAAGGGACTGGCTTTGTGAATAGCTGTAAAGTCGTGAGTTGGGGATGTCGGGAAGCTCCGGCTATCTTCTTACGCTGATGGTTGCGCCGCCGCAGGATAATCTTATTCATACTCCGATAGTCGAGCAACCAGGAGCCCAATTTCAGTATGGCAATAGCGCCGAGTGAGTCTCCTTCACGGCCGCGGTCGGGACTTCCAGGACTGATTACGACTGCTACCGCTCAGATGGCTTGGTCTGATCCTGCCTCATATCGTCGACCAATCGACGGAGGAGTACATGCAGCAACATATATTCAAACCCTTGGGCATGCGAAATACCACGTTTTATCCCTTCGGCCCCGAGTTCAAGAATCGCCTTATGCCCTTGCGGTTCTACGACAACGAGGTGAAAGAATGGCAAGCCCTTAACAAACAGATGCCAGGTTTGACGTTGCCGCGAAGGTAAGTAGACGAAGCAAGTCGACCCACAAGAATTTGCCTGATGGTTTCCCATCCGGCAGCCGGGAAGAAATCGAGTACCCCGTTGCCGGAGGCGGCATCTACTCCACCTCCTCGGATTATACAAAATTGCTTCAAGAACTGCTGAGGCTGTTCCGTACTTCGGCAGATGTCTACCCGCAAGATGCCCTCCTCTCGCGAGAATCCGTCCAGTCTCTGTTCATGGGCAGCCTGCCGGAAAGCGCAAAAGGTCTTCTGGCCTACGTCATGAACATGCGGCCCCCTCAGCCTGGAGATGCTGCTGCTGTGGGAGAGTGGGATTGGTCGACAGGTATGGTCGTTTGGACTCCAGCGGATGGCCGCAGGCTTGGGAAAGATACCGCCGCCAAAGAAGGTGGGTGGGGCAGGAGGGCTGGCTCCGTGGGTTGGTTCGGAGCGGCCGGCACGATGTACTTTATCGATCCTGCGAGCAATCTCACGGTAAGCTCTCTTCCTCCCGGTTCCTAAACGCATAGTTGACCTTGTATACCACCTTGACCAGTTTGTGTGCACCACCCAAATGCTTCCGGGCGACCACCCATCGGTCGGTACGATGCGAAACGCATTGGAGAAACAGGTCTACGCTGCGCTGCGAACATAATGACAAATGCTAATGAATATGGATACATGATTACGCCTATGTTGTGCGATGGTGAATATGCTACAATGTATTGCCTAAGAAACCTATCAAAGCGTGCGCCTTGTCCATGTACACCTCAGTCAGAGTTTATTGCAGCCAGCTTCCTACTGTCTGCATAGCCTTGGCGTCTCCTTGCGCCAGACTTTCGTCTCCTACCACATTGGCCACCATCTCCCACGGGTCTCTGCCTCCTCCCCACTTCAACACATCCTGCCTGAGCTTCTCGCCACCTTCTCGAGACAATGGATCTCCCGCAAACAGCGTAGACCATACCTTTCTAGCGATGGCTCGGTCAAACGTGTACGAATAGTATGTGGCACCGTAGCCAACGAGATGTCCAAACTGTGTCTGCCATGCCGAACTTTGTACAGGCGGAATGACGCCCGTCCGAGATACAAGATCATGATAGATTTGCGTCGTGTCGATGCCATTGGGGTTCCTGGCGAGTGGCGAATGGTATATCTGGTCGAGCATTGCCATGGTTATCTGGCTGTTGGTCTCGAGCGCCGAAAGCGAAGTTTGAAGGGCAAGATGGCTTTTGAAATGCTCTTGCGGTAGCGGCGTATCGGTTACAAAGTGACGCGCGAACAAGGGCAGGACCGCTGGGGACGAAACGAACGATTCCATCAAGATGGAGGGAAGTTCAACAAAATCTGTGGCGCATCTCGTTCCGGAGACGTTGTGATACTCGGTACGTCCAAGCATGGCTGCAGAAGGCGTTGACATCAGCGACCGAGAATGAGATTGACAAGATTCACTCACAATGAATTGCGTGACCCATCTCGTGGAATAGGGTCTCTACTTCCTGCCACGCCAAGAGACTGGGTCCGTCCTCGAAACTCGGCCGGGCAAAGTCTGTGGTGAGAACGACCAGCGGTAGCTGATACCTTCCCGGCTTTCCCTTGACCTCGACGCCATGGTAATCTTCGACTCCCGTCATCCCGGCGCTAAAGTCCCACTCTGCAGGCAGGCGGTCACCCGGGATATCATCGTCGTCGATCCGGCGGGAACAACGGACTGTATAATGCGCGGCGTTTGGTGATTTGCCCGGCCGCGAGAAGAGGTCAAAGTAGATGGAACCGATCAAACCCTCCGCTTCATCGACGACGTGAACCTTTCGGACATCTTTATCCCATGCCTCGCCCGGTCGAAGCGCACATGGCACGAAACGAATCCCGTAGAGGTTGGTGAAAAGACGTGAGAGGCCTTGAATGACGGTCCCTGCCGAGAAGAACGGGTTGATGGGATGCACGCGCGTGCCGGGAGCAATAGCCGCGACATAGCGCTCCGAGAAATAGTCCCTGTCCCAGGCGTTGATATTCGGCGTAAGCCGGTTGGATGCGCTTTCCATCTGCTTGAGCTTTGCGAGCAGACCCACGTCCGCCTGCGCCTTGCGTCGGTGATGCTTGGCGAGCGACGCCAAGAATCCCATGACGTTTTCCGGCGTCTTGGCCATCTTGTCCGAAAGGACGCTCGCCGCCCACGATTCCTTATCCAGCACGCCGGCCAACTCGCCCCGCTTCTCGAGCAAGCTCTCCAGCACATTGACGCGTTCCTGGCTGTACCGATTGCAGCCTTCATACACGACTTTGCGTGCACGCTCGTTGGGCGCATGGCGAATAATCATTTGCGCGGCCCACGAGTTGGGCCCGACGAAGCGTGATGTGCGGGATCCGCCGAGTCGGGAGCCGCGAGGCAGGGCCTCGATAAAGTTGGCACCCATGCCCTGGAGGATGGCATCTGCGTCGGGGATCTCGATCATGTCTTTACCGCTGGTTGCCAGCCCTGCCAGTAGTCCAGATCCACCCTCCTCTGGTGCAGCCGCAGCGGCGACGTCATTTAAGAATTTACGCCCGAGCAGTTGGATTTCGTCGGAGAGATCGACGAATCGTTGTCGCCTGTCGGGCGGAAGGTGAATACCGGACTTTTCAAAATCGGTCATGAAGGTGGTGATCAATTGGCGTTCGGCGGTGCTCAGGGGCGGATCATGCGGGGAATCACGGCAGAGTTTGAGTGCCTGAGGACGACCCGTCAGCATGTAATCCGAGCGTGGCCCTAGCATCCCTACTCACCTCGTACAATCCTTGATGCGTATTCAGCCCGTTCATAAAACTGCCCAGCCGCTCATACGCCCGATCCGACTCCTCGACCCATCGTTCATCTGGATGCACGTTCCGCACGAGCTCTGCCATGTCAATGACGAGACACAAGACATCGCTCAGGCGATCGAGCAGCTTGGGCACCATCCTCAGGGCCCTTGCGTGCTCGTATTCGGATCGCGGGGCCTCTGGGTGCGCGGCGAACGGCGAGTTGGGATGGATCGGTTCGAATTGCGATGCCGGGAGGACGGAGCAGATCCGGTCGACGAGGTGGATCCCGTGCTGAAGCGTCTGGGAAGTTAGGGTCTGCATGTATTCTGGATCTTGCAGCCGAGGATGAAGGAACAAGCCCGTGGGCGTCAGGGCGTCCGATAATCCGAGCACTCCCGGTCCGTCGGCCGGTTGATCGAACATGGCCCTGAGCGTGTGATCGTCCATCTTGCTCGACCTCGTAAAGTCCATGGGTAAGCCTGTAGGATCGAGTAGATACGTCGGATCGTCATGTTCTGCCGCGAAAGCGGCTGCCGCTGCATGCCGGCCTCTTCTCCACGCCGTCGATGAGCGCGGAAGCGAGCGAAGGCGCGATGCGGGAGAGACCGGCGATGCCGTACTAGCTCGAGGCGCCGACTGCGGCGACTTGGTCGATATCCCCGTCTTGCCGCCGCCGCTCACACGGGCCGGTGGTGGCCGCTTGACGCTGTTCAGCAGGTACGTCGACGTCGAGAACGTCGGTGTCTGCCGCGTCGGCGGAATGAGCGCTGCACAGGCGGATCTTGTCCGTGCGAGTGTCTGCGGGCGGGTCCGCAGGTGGAAGAGCGACATGGCGGCAACGTTGAAGGACAAAAGGACGGGACGAGAGGGGGAGCGGGCAAGAAGGACGACGACCGGGGCTGCGTGACGAGATACGAAACACACAAAAAGTTGCGCCGGCCGTCGACTGATGGCCGCTCGTCGATCGCGCGGGCTCGGCAGCAATCTCGGGAGGGCGAGGCAGGGCGGTATTGTACACTCCACCCGCGGGATCCCATCACAAGTCAGAGTGCATATCATCCATCATTCCATTCAGCAACATCTCATCTCCATTCCCCGAAACCCCCTACCACTGACACATGGATGTACGTTGAGCCACTATCTGAACTACCTTCAAAGCCATAAAACAAGCTCAGGTTGCCAGCGAAAGCTAACGCCCGATTCTTCCAAGTCGATCTGCCCGATTAAGAAATTCACCCGTGGATGAGTCTCCCCGCAAAGGGGGAGCCGTTGCGTTCAGAATATGTCCTGGTGTAGGCAGGACATATCGTCTGCTGGGCCGGGGCGAGGAGAAAAAGGGAGGTGCGGGCGTGCAGGACGAAGGGAGGAGCTCGGTCTGTTATATATCTGCGACGCGGCTGGGAAACTCGGCAAGCGCGTGCGCCTGGATTCCGCGTGCAGGTAAAGCGCAAATGTCCGGGATGGCGGCGCAGGGTAGGTGGCGAGAAAAGATTGTGTTCCGCTGTGCATACGACGACACAGCTAGCCGTTCTGATGCAATGAATCTCTACAATGCGTATGCTAACCCACTCTATACAACAATATGCAATAATACCCTTTCGGCGGCCCATCCATGATCCGACCCGCCGCCGATGTCCCTTTTCTGCAAACACCATCTATCATGCAAACCCGGCAGTATACCCACCCCTTGCCGTCTCTAGAGCGTCTGAATGTGGTCCGTGATGGTCGTCTTGACCGTCTCGTAAACAAAGAACGACGTTGCCATCGACGGCGCCACCTTGAGCAAATTCGGCCACAGCCCGCGACTGCGAGCCCAAAACGGGCGGGATCAGCCCCGCCAATGTCCGGGATAAATCAGTCCCGGGGCGACTCACTACATCCCATTCCACCATCCCTCCGCCCTGGTGATCTTGATCATCGCATCCAACGCGCCCGTATACGCCGGCGAAAACCCATCCATCCCGGCCACCTGCATTTTGCGCCGCAGGACGTCGAACGGGTACGTCAGCGTCTGCGCGACGGACCCGGCGGCGGCGCCGCACAGGAGCGTACGGAGGCTCTTGTTCGCGGGGGAGTCGTCCGGGGTGATAAAGTGGGCTTTGAGCCCTTCGTAAAAGTAAAAGTTGAGTGCGACTGCAGGGTGGGGGTGAGGCTTTGTCGGGCACCGAACGGAGGCTGTACAGGGCTTACCATAAGGCGCGACCCCGGCAGCCGTCGTGAGCGTTCCCCGACTATCATCCCGGACCACCCGAAATCCGTCAGTCTCATACCCTCGCCACGGTCATCCCCCCGCGCGCGAACCCTGGCTGACTCACTATAAGCCTCTCAAGCCACCCTCGGTCCTATACACCTTTTTCGTCATTCCCCATATCCCCAAGTCCCGATCCAACACCTTTGTCCGCGGCCCCGACGAGACGGTATCTATCACGGATAGACGTGCGGCCTCGTCGGCGGGCTTGCGCATGCTGATGGACGCCGTGGCGATGGATATCCGGGAGCGAACGAGGTCGAGGGGATAGGTCGAGACTATCGGATAAGTAAGGGGAGGGGATATAAGCCGATGTTGTGCAAAGGTGCGAGAAGCACTTGGGCGACGTACCGACGGATGCGATCCCGGCACAGGCGCCTGCTGTCAGTCGCCATGGCGTGCTTAGATTTTCCTCGCCCGAGTACGTCTTCAACCACTATCCCACCCAATAAAGCGCGTCAGACGATTTCGACACGGAAACAAGCACCGTCCGGGGCCGTATGCGTGCGAGACGTACGGTCTTGAGCGCTTCGTACGTGGTAAACTGTACGGCCGAATACGGAATGATCTGTGATCACGTCGCGGTATGCTCAGCACAAGCCCCTTCCTCTGCACCACGCGGCGCGGCACTCACGCGCGCGCAGTTGATTCCATTGCCCTTCATGAACCCGGCAAAGCCTTCCTCCCTATACATCCGGACCCTACGCGTCGGCCAAGCAGTTTGTCAGTCAGCACACACACACACACACACACACACCCGGACGAGGAAGAACGCACAGCGAATCCCACACGCCGCCATACGCCTTGCCCTGTGCGCTCGACGAGTTCGTGCCTCGTGCACCGCGACGGGCCGTCTCGTGCGGCTGAACTTGGAGGATGATCTTGAGCCGTTCGAGCGGACTTACGACGGTACGACTTGCCGCGCCGGCGAGGCCGCCTATTCGGGACAAGGGAAGATGTCACGAGATCTCGTCAGAGCGCCGCCCAGAGGAATGCGAAGAGGCGGGGAAGACGCACCGGCGACAAAGTATGTCAACATCAATTGATTCTCCTTGACCCACGCCGTCGCGGGTCCTCGCTCCGCGTCCGCGTCTTCCTCCATCTCCCCTTGCACCGGGAAATCCACACGCGCCGGTGCGGGCGGGGTCGGTCTCTCCTGCTCGATATCGGTCGGCAGAGCCTGCGCGACCGAGAGCGCCACGAGGGCGTCTGGATCTGCGGGCTCGCTCGTGGATGCGGGTGTGTCCGCCGTGGAGGGCGATGCCATGGCGTGTGGTGGCGCGGTGTGGGGTGGTCTCCGTCGTATATGCGCGGAATGCCGTGCGCTGGTCCGAAGGGAAACAAGAAGGGCCTCGCTCGCTCGCTCGATCGCACCCCGATCTGCTTCCGCGGCTGGCCCCACAGCGACCGGCGGGTGGGTGCGCCCGCGTGAAATGTAAACAAACCCGGGATGACGCCCACCTCAAAACACAGCAGAAGCCCTCCCTCGGCGCATTCTCCCGGGCGGCCTCCCGTCTCTTCTTGCTCGACCTCCACCCGCAATGCCCGTCCTCAGGAAGAAGGGCGCGCTCTTCGCCGTATACCACGATTCCCCGGACAAGGTCCCGCCCTCGCCGTCGACGCACAAGAAGGATGTCCTCTCCGGGCGCTCACCGACGACGCGCAGCAAGACCAAGGGCGCGAGCGCGAGCGGTATCAAGGCCGGGATGGGCAGCGTGAGGCCTTTGGCGGCGGCGGCTTCGGCAGCGCTGCAGGCTCATACGGGACTCGCCGTCGTGGCGGGGACACGGAAAGCGTTCGGATCGGTCGGCGCGCATGCGGAGAATACGCTCGGCGCGCGAAAGGCCGGTGCCGGTGCCGGGGTGAAGGATCTGGACAAGGAGAATCTGCGCGCGGGAGGCGTGGCCAAGGTGTCGGGCAAGATGCAGGTGTTTCAGGATGAGCAAGGGACGGGGAAGCCCGCGGAGGGGAAACCTCGTCCCCGGCGTGCGTTGGGGAGTAAACCGACATCGGGAGTCCAACCATCATCCACCATCCCCCCAACGCATCACAGCAACCCTCTTCGAATCCTGCCCACGCCCGCTCTCACAATCTTCCACGACCCGCCACTTGATCCCATCCGCGGCCAGGAAAACATTCCCCCGCCCGGCGCCGACCGGGAGCATAACCGATCACCCGCGGTCCGTCGGTCCACGCGCAAGACGATCGCAGCTCCCTTGTCCCATTCACGGCCAGTCGCATCGGCGTCATCAGCACGGCAGCACGACAGCGGATGGGAAGACTCGGAATCACCGTACATCGCTAAACCACGCCTGCGCAAGCTAAAGTCCACCCAGCACGTCGTCAACGAATCCCCATGCACCGCGCACACCCTCCGCCCCTCGTCCCAACCGGCCTCCCTCATCCTCGCCTCTTCCCAATCCCACTCGGAAGCATACCAACCGTCCGACTCCTCCTCCCCGCTCGTCACCCGTCCACAAACACGCAAACCCGCGCACACAGCATCATCCACAAAACACCGCCCGACGACGCGCCATCCGTCGGCGTACAGCGTCCCCGGGGATCCGATCCTATGTGACGTATCAGAAGCCTACGGCGCGGATCCGAGCGCGCAGCCTCTCGGATTCCGGAGTGGGGGGGCGACGGCGGCGAAGGAGGGTGCCGGACGTATGCTCGGCGTGCGCAGGGACGGGGAAAGCGCGAGTAAAGGGCGCGGAACGGGGTTACGGCCTTCGGTACGTTTTTCCACGCGGGCACATCTTGGCCCGGGCTTCCGGTTTCGCGCGACTCTGATTGATTCCCCTCGGCTGATAGACGTACGGCTGGACGCAGATTGCCGCGGGAGAGTATCAAGCGCCGAGGCCGCCGGCGCCGCGGATGACACGGCAGAGCAGGAGCAAGTGGTAGCGTGCAGAGGGGAAGATCACACGCCCACGTGGTCGACGGCATGAATGACTTTAACGAATATATCCTGGACCCACTCGCTGCCGCCTCGGCGGTTTTATAATACTTGCGAGTGCGCATGCTTTGTACAGCATCCCTGTACAACACGAGCCTAACGATGCATAGTTTCTGTGTCTATAAGCTCTCGGCTGACGCTCAACCGTCTATTCAAGTCGTGAAAGATACGCGGTCATATATAGACCGCTGCCGCAAAGATGATTGGACGATGATCACTACGGGGCAAGACAAATCAGCCGACGTCCACGCAAGCTTCACGCCCTTCACTCACGATCGTCCCTCGAGACGCCTCATCGCGGCATCGTCGAGCGTGTCATACTTGAGGCAGACGACCTCGCCCTTGCGTTTAGGGGGTTCCGGTTCCGGCTCCGGCTCGGGTTCGGGACTGGGCGTACGCGGGATGGATGGCTCTTCGATTTCTGATCGCGGCCGTACAAGATGGCTGAACCACTTCTTGGCGTTGGCGATGGATGTCTCGACGCCGTCGCCGCTGAACAAGTGGTGCAGGGTATCCGTCCTGGGGAGATCCGTTATCGTGCGGGACCGCAGGAATTGGTGTTCGCCCTTGTGATCTGGTGTATGTGTGTTTGCGCCAGAATTCCAATGGCCATGCTCATGTGATGTTGTGGCTGTGCTGGTCGTGGACTTCAAGAAGGCCCCGGAGATTGACCGATGTTTCAGTCTTTCAGGAAGGCGGCGTCGTGTCGAGCTATCCATCTCAAATAGGCTACGAGCGGGACTGCTATCGCTGCTCCCTGGGTTGCTTCTTGCATAAGCCGGACGCGACGAATCCCTCGCATGTCGGTCCAGCGCAGTGGCGATCGATGAAGCGGATGCTGCCCCGACAGCGACAGTGGCGGGGACAAGCTGTTGTAACGTCTTTGGCTGATCTGGGACAATCGGTGAAAGCATAGGTGCAGGTCCCAGAGTGGCATCCTGAGGGGGCAGGTCTGTTACAGGCGATTCTTTCGACAGATGGAGTTTGGCGGCCAGATTGTGGCCCATCCGACTGATTTTGCTCTCTGCGCTGACGGGTCCGCCAGAAGTGGGACTGGTGATCGACTTGTCCTCTTCGATAATGGTCTTCCAGAGGACACGGTCGCACTGCAAAATTCTCCGCGTCAGCTCCTCGACAGCAGACGCGCCACTGGCCAACTCACCCAGCTAGGAACACGTTGTTTCGAAGAGCTATCATAAACTCCCTGGCGGATGTCCTCCTCGGAATTGCTGCTCGAATCATCATCGTTCACGTCCTGGTTACTCTGACTAGTCGAAAATCTTCTCTTTAACTTGGTCGAGATTTGGCGAGTCAGTCCAGGTCTGTTTGAGGCGGAGGTATCGATAGCAAAACTCTCGGCAAGCGTGCTGTCGACAGACTGCCGCCGATTCTCCAAGAGTTGCGATGGATAGGTATGCGTGGTGACATCGGGTGCGGCGCCTGTTGCTGATGGCGGGGAGAATACCGAAAACATTGACGGAGAAGCCGATTTACCAAAGGATGACGACCTTGAACTGCCGCTCGATGTCGGGATATTGACTGGCGGCGTTGCCGCTTTGAGAAACTTCATAAAGCGATGCTTTGCCTTGATGGCTGTTGTTTTCGCCACGGCTGCCACGGGCCGGTGCGGCTGAGTCACGGTGACAGGCCGTTCAGACGACATGGATTCTGCGTCAGAGATCGTTCCCGCAATCGTTGATAGCCCTGCAGATGTATCAATCGACGCCCGTCGGTCTCCGCCAAGCATACTTGACTGATCATCCGTGTACCCATTGTCCGTCTCGCACTCCTCGTCCACTTCCATGATGCATTCTCCCTCCTTCTTGGCTTCCTTCTCCTTTTCGCGACCCTTGGCTTCCGCTTTCTTGACCATGGATCTCGTTCTCTTCGCAGATCGCCATACATCGTATTTGAACGTTGGCGCAAAGTCTATGGGTGCTTCCGAAAACCCGTCAAAGACTTCGCCACGGATCATGGCGTTTCGTAGCTGGTCAAATTCCAACGCTTGTGCGTACTCCTTGCGCGAGACTAGCCAGTCTGCGTGAAGACGAGAAATGTCTAATCGGAAATTGAGATCGCCCATCCAGAACACAGTGTCGTATCGGTCTGTGATATCCTCCGCTTTGGCTCTGGGGTCCGACTCTGGCAGAAAGCAATCAAGATGGAGTTCAGACTTTATCTTGGCGACGTTGGCGATCCGTGCTTCGACTTTATGCGCATGGGCTGCCAAGTGCGAGTTGACAAACAAGAAGCGATGTCCGGCCAGGTTGAGACTCATGCCGATTCCGCCCTTGTTTCCTATTCTTCCACCGGCCAATCCCGCAGGAACATAGTCGTGGTCGTAGCCCTTGACCCAGTCCTTGCAGTCTCGATGTACAAAGATGGCAAGATAAAGACCGAGAAGCCGCTCTTTTACCAGGAAGTGATATGGCCCCGTGCTGCATTTAGCAGAGCTTCCCGTTGAACCGCCGGTGTTTTGTACGGCGAGTCCACCAGCAGGGCTAGCCTTCGCGCCAGTCGAGAGGTGTCCCGATGATGGTATTTGCAATGGGGCGAGCCTTTTATCTTTGAAGTGGCCGGGTTGGGCGGTAAAGTATCCCGGGCTCTGACTGGGAGTAAGGGTCGATAATTCAGATTGCGGTACACCCAATGGTCCTGCATCCTCTTCCACTCTCATTTGCGACTTGTACGAGTCGTTGGATGTCTGCCGTGATTTTTCCGCCGCAGTAGGGACGTCCGATTCCGTTGCATCCGTCACAGATGATTCCAGAGGATCTGCATACGACGTCGCGCCAGAAGTGAAAGACAACGGGCTTGACGAGATTTGTCGGTTGATCACGTGCCCCCTCTGAGCCCTTGAGTCTGTCTCGAAAGTATGGCTTGGCGGAACATCAAGCGCAGGCGGAGCCTCTGAAAGCGGAGTCGGGGTCTGCAGCTCGAATGAAAAAGTCGGTGAAGGCGGAGCACGCAGACCCACACTGTGCCGGCTTTCCATCGAGTTCCCGCTCTTGAGCACCGATGGAGGGGGTACGAGACCGTTTGCCGGTATAGGAATCGGCTGTCTGAGCGTATTTGTATGCTGCGCGGACGACGATACAAGATTGTCACTGATGCGGAAGTCAATCTGTGAAGACGACCCCGACATCGGAGTCTGTGCTCGATCTGGGTTGGCGTGAATCGAAGAATTCTCTACTGCTCGACTTGGCGTAGATGACGGCGATGAGCTGACCCCTCCCTTAGCGAAAACGTTATACGCAGGGCCTTGCAACGGAGTCGAAGGTAAGGACCCCGAAATACTGCCTTGCCGGAAGGAAATGCTACCCGAACGACGAGGCCGCGCCTTTGGATCGTATTTGATTCCCCGGCACAGGTAATCTGCGCGCATATATGCGGTAGATCAGCTGACGGTCATGGGATGGTTTCATGCCTTACCTTCGAGCAAGTCAGACCAGCCCTTGGCACCTGAGGACACGTGGCCTGTGTGGTGACCATGATGTGGTGTTCTAGACATACCCATACCTGGCGTAGCAGCTGGTGTTGCACTTGGCTCCGCGACTGGCTCCGCTGGGACATCATTTGGCTGTTCTATTGCAAGATTTTCCGTCCTAGCTTGATCCACGCCGGAGGCAGGAATGGAAGAGGTTGTTCCTGCGGTATCCGTTGAAACGCCTGCGATCGGAACCTGGACATCGTCCTTGGGCGGCGGCTTCGGCGGAAAGGTGAAAGACAGCGGAGATGTCTCTTGAACCGGCGTTGCAGCGACGCTGGAATCCGTCGTTGCCGTGCCATGTATTCTCTCCATTTGGGATATCCAGTCCTTCTCCGCCTTTTCCAAGTCTCTCGCCTCCTTCGCCTTCTCCCTCTCTTTCAGCTTTTCCTTCTCCTTCAGCCCGCCAATCACGCCTTTGGTCACCCCTGCCGCCAGTCCTCGTGGTACTCCACTTGCTGATGGGCACTCCTGTGCGGCCACAACGATAAGGTGATACGGATGACCCTCGCCATCTGTCTCATCAAACACTGGTAGTGAGGTTACGAGATGGTCTGGCGGATGGTATGGCGGTACCTCGCCCAACAAGGTAGCGAGGTTCCCTTTCGGTACGGTGTCTCCGAGGTTCCAGGAGACGAGACGAATCTTGATGGCTTGACGATTCGGGAGTGATGCTGTTGCCAGAGCCGCCGTGATTGGAGTGCGATTCGAGGCGACGGGCACGTGTTGTGTTGGCCCTGTTTGCTGTTCAGGTTTCCCTATCATCTTGATATATACAGCGAAATGGGCGTCTCGGTAGGCCTTTCGGGTTAGAAGCCTGCACTGCGAATCACCGATCTTGAGTCGATCACCACCGAGTTGCAATTGCAGATCAAGCCGAGAAGATCATGGCGACACTGAGAAGGTCTGGATGGATGGATGTCCAGAGATGGGGAAGGTGCCGCAGCCGAGAGGCCGATATGACGTTGTTTGTCGCCCGACGACGATATCGAAACAAGGCCAAAGGGTGCTTTGAACGGTCGAACCTTTGCCTTCTAATCTCAAAGGAATTGCGTCGGATGCGGCTGTACGTTGTAGACCTATCGTCGAAGAGAATAGGGGAAATGCTAACCAGCAGTCTGTCTGAATCACGAGGATACTATGCCCCAGAGCGACATTACGTGCTACGGATGTCGATCACCACTTTTGAGCTCGAGCACAAAGTAAACAACCGTTCGGGTTCACAGTAGTACTCAGTCCTTCGGCTTTCTCATGGAGTGACAACGCTCAAGACGTCTTCACGACGCTCCACATTGCTCAGCCTTTCCGCATTCACTGTAATACGGAATTTGCCCTCTGCAGCATCCCCGACAATGAAGGCTGTGATACAAAAAGTCACTCATGCTTCGGTCTCAGGTGCGTCGGCGTCCTCCGGCCCTTCTCAACTCCTCAATCCTGGATGGATCCGGATGGCACTTCAAGTTTGAAGCTGACTTGGTAATACCTGTGATGGTGTCTATCCGGTAGTCGATGGACAGGTCCTATCATCTATCGGCAAAGGGCTGATGGTACTCGTCGGTATAGGAGTGGGTGAGCATTGAGCTACTTGACCATGGCTCGATGGACTAACAGGAGCTCCCAACTCTCTGGTCTTCAGACGATACTGCCAAAGATCGCGAATACATTGTCAGAAAGATCCTGAGCATGAGATTATTCGATGCCCCGGCTCCCATCGCACCCATAGACCAAACAGCCAGTGAGGAGCTAAGAGAAAAGCAAAAGGCGGTGGCATGGCGGGCGAGTGTCAAGGACATAGACGGAGAGGTCCTCTGCGGTGAGTCAGAAGGAACTGATGAGCACCATCAACCGAGGACTGATGCTGTCCCGCTTTCGCCACTCCGGGTGATACGTGAACAGTTTCGCAATTCACCCTCATGGCTAATGTGGAAAAGGGTTCAAAACCGGGTAAGCCTCATGTTTCGCTGTAGCCAGCCATATCTTATACTGAATTCATTCTCGCCTCAGACTTTCATGGGGCTATGGTGAATGTTGCCGTATCCTGAGCGAGAACCCTATGCTCAACACGAGACCTTTGCGCTTACTCGATTCAGACTACACTGGCGAGCTCGATCTTTTACAATGAGTTCCTCTCAGAGATGAGATCAGCTTACAGCAGTGACAGAATCAAGGGCAAGTCTTCCCTTAGTCCCGACTATCTCCAGCTAACCTGGACAACGTTCCCAGATGGAAAGTTTGGAGCTATGATGCAGGTCTCGCTCTGCAATGATGTGAATCGGAATCCATAGCTCGCTTTCATCGCCTCTGACGACGTACTATCATGATAGGGACCTGTCACGATCACGATTGATTCCAGGGCAAAGTCGCCATCAAGAACGCCATCCAGGGCCGGCACTCCCACCGCAAGTGGAACGTCAACGCCAACCCCACTATCAACGTCAAAGCCCAAAATCTCGTATGCCGAAAAGAAGGCGAAGAGGGCGGATGCAGCTCGCGCATTTGCAGAGAAGCGACAAGCAGAAGCGAATGGGCAGACTGAGGCTGCCACGCCAGAGGCAAACGCACCCTAACAACATAAAATGCGTTGAGTAGCGAGCGCGTCGGGGCCCAGGGAGACTGAGGAAGTCTGAATAGAATATGAAAGCGGGTTGTGACCAGAAACACAAAAACGACCGGCATCACACTTATGTGGCGTTGCAACCGTGCATTCCTGCCAATGACATTGAGACTGCTCGCGCGTCTCTCTCTCTTTCCTTCCGACATCCGACGCCCCTTGGACATGCGACTTCACTGTAGCTTTCCGCATCGCATATCAGTCACCTTGAACGACATTATTATCGAGCCACCTGTCAAAGTCTTCCAGGAAGTCTGCTCCGGCGTCCTGTCCATTGACTTGGGCCTTCAAAGGTGTGTTCGTGTTACTTGTCCTGTCATGCTGGGCCATACTGGTCGCCACGAAATCGAGACGGTCGTCACTTCTTGCGCATTTGCTGTACCCTGATGGCCTATGGCCATGGGAGCCTGCTTCGACGACTGTGCTCTTCGAGATATTGGAGACATCACGCGACTCTGCAAAGGCACTAGCTTGACCAGAATTGATGAATTCTACCGGCGCCGGGGGCAAACGTTGAGGACTAAGAGCTTTCCCGACGATTGCCTTCATCTCAGGCCTAGCGACCCGGTTTAGGTTCAATGACACCGTCGCCGATTCCATCTCCGGGGGTGGCTTGCCATCCGAGCCTTCGGGGTCATCCAGGTATTCGTCGAGAGCCAAATAAGCCTCCAATTCATCGTAATTCTCTTCAAGTTCCAGGTTCAAAGCGATATCTGGAATAAGTTCGCGCTTCAATCTGGCGCCATTTCCATGCTTACCCAAGTCCTCTTCATGGCTTATATTCTCATCCGAGTCCAGGAATAGCGGACGCTTCCGCTTGCAGCTCGATGTCTTGACTACCTCCGCCGGGTCAGGTTCACAATCCATGCGATCTGTATCCAAATGAGAACAAGCTTTCATGCACTGCTCTTCCGGGAGACTAGCACTTCGACCCTTTGCGCGGATCCGCCTAACTGGCCGCGGTCTGTTTCCTTTCTCGCCACCCGTCGAAATGCTTCCTAAGCCCGAGAAGGAGGATGGATCCCGAACAGATTTTCCGACTGCGATATTCGCATGTCCAGGAGAGTCGCGTTTTGAGACGCGGGTTGATTTCTGTGCGAAAGTTAATGTAGGCATTGATGGAGGCTCGGTCTCCATATGTTGAAGAGCATCGTCAAAGAGGGGATCATCGAATTCATCGGAGTGCGAGAAGTCCAGCCTCATCCGTTCCGATTTGCGATGATTCCTTAGATTGCTTTGAGTGCCTAGGATACGGCCGACAGCGTCTTTTTCGTCTTCTGTGCTGCTTGGGTCGCTATTGGCGTAAAGGTCAATCACCTTATCACTTGGTTGAAGACCCTTCCGACGACTCGAATCGTTCTTCGCCTGTGACTCTTTCGTCTCTGGATTTGGCGAACATATCTCGGGTTTGATATCGTCTCTGTCATTGCGAGAGGTCGCTCCATGGCTGGATTGAGTCTTGGCCAAAAACTTCTTCGAATTCGGCCTCGGTCTCTTCTTCGTTCCCTCTTTGCAGCACTTGTGCTTGCAGATTCGCTTGTCAATGCAACTATGGGAGCAAGGCCAATTTCCGTTTGGTAACTTCGCAATTTGCGCTGTCTCCTCCGCTCCGCTAGATATCAATTCATCCTTTTCGTTATCCTGTTGAATTTCAGATAGTAAAGGCTTGATGTCAGTCTTCTGAGGTTTCACATCCTCCTGTTCCTCGATCTTCGCCGAACCATTAATGACCGGAGATTCGAGTATGCCATCAGGGACGGCTGGTTTGAGTTCCGCCTGAGCGTCACATCCCGACACCTGATCCAATCCAACGATGACTTGAAACTTCTGATTGCTGTACTGTATCCGCGCAGGGAGCGTTATCGTCAAATCTTCGGGTCGTAGTGTCTTCACATTTGCTTTCCGATAGGCGACATAGGTGCCATCACTAAGCAAGGCTAACACAGAAACAGTTCTGGGTTGGGCGTTTTTCTTCTTGCTTGATTCGGTCAAGCTGCCTTCTACGCTGATTTCTACCCGGAATTGAATGTCGACGGGAGCGGAAGCGTGCATTGGGACCTGTGTTTCCTGTTTGATAGCAACACCAAAGACCGGGAACGATTTCGCCGCCGAAACAATCTTGTTGCCGAATCCAGTTTGACGATTGAGAAGCATCTCGATCTTGCGAGGATCTGTTCTTGCAAGGCTCTGGAAAGTGGTGATACCCTTGGATCCGAGTACCTTGATGGATTTAGCTCCGATAGCGTCGATCTGGCGAAAAATGACGGAGGTGCCGGGCCAGGCTTTGCCGCTCACGATTCGAGTAAGCTGGAGGGCGTTCTTCAGAGTTTCGCCATCCTCTTTCTGAAGAGCGACCGTCGCCATGGCTTTGCAGATTCGTGGTGCTAGGCGGAAGACTTGATACGAGTCGAGAGCTGGACCACTTGACCCTTGTTTGAGTCGCTCCCTGTACTGCTCAAAATCGACGTTCCCTAGAGTCATTTGCACAATGATGAACACCTTGTGGGCCGCTGTGGTCGGTGCTACCCCGTTGGGTAGTTGAAATCGCATCTCAGGATCTCCTGACAGCGCTTTGTAAAACAATTTTTCCCCATTCCGCAATTTGAGATCAGCATATTCATGTGCGTTTGACAGCGCATGTAGTAGTGTTTCGAGGCTGGATTTCAACGGTATATCCAGGATGCAGCACATCGTCTTGAAGCTAAGGCAGTTGGAGCTCATTGTTTCTCCATATTTTGTCGCCGATATGTTTCGAAGCTCCGGAGGTTGCGGCGTCGACTCGGTGTCCTGTATCTCGACTAAATCTCTGCTCTCTAGATCCCCCACCGCCTTCGCCACCAGACGTGAGAGCGCGATTTCCCATTGATGTGTCGCTACGCCGGCGGCAGACAGGATGGCACTGTAATGACGCGGATTCTGTTGGATGCGTATAAAAAGAAACGAGTTTTTGATCCACTCTTCGCCTTCTTGCAAACAGGTGATCGTACGCAAGCCAATCTCCGTATTGATGTGTTCTATGAGGTGCTCATGAAGGCAGCTTTCGATGGTTGTAGACGAATTGATGAGGTCACGGTATTTTCCCTGATTCTTTTCGGAGCACAGGATGATTGCAGTCCCTTCGGTGTCATATTGCGGCCGACCAGCTCGCCCGATCATCTGTTGAACATCGAGGTCCGAAAGATCGGTCATCCCCAAGCCAGACCACTGATAGGTACCAGCCAGTATGACTGTACGCGCCGGAAGATTCACACCCACAGCGAGCGTTGAAGTAGCGACGATGACCATGATTTTGCCGGATCGGAACGCTGTCTCGATCTTGCGCCTGTCTTCGATACTGAGACCGCCGTGGTGGAAAGCGATACCGCACGCTGTGTAGTCTTCAAGACTCTTGTTCTCGCAGGATAGCTTCGATCGGCCGTGATTGCTCCAAGGTAGCCTTTTGCCACTCTCGAGCGCCGTTTCGTAAGCCTTGACGAGTGAGGCGGCAGCCTTGACGCACAAGTTCCTTGTGGGGACGAAGACAAGTGTCGGTTTCCCTTGAGAATAATCGCAGAGGAGTGGAAACAGCTCAGACACGATACGGTTGATGAGGGGAAATGGATTGTCGCCATTCAGCGAGTATCCCTTGACGATTCTCGTTAGCTTCGTTGGTCGAAAGTCTTCCCCGAACTCAAGAACGTCAAGGTAAATTGGAATGGATCATTTCGGACTTCAAAGATCTCACTCACCTTGAACACCTTAGCCATGGGCATTTGGAAGATTCCGTTCGCTCCTCCCCTCTCGATGCCAGGGTTCACCCCTCCGGCTTCAAATACCGCGCTGAAGCTCGCGATCGTGGGCCTGAGCCATCGCGCCACATCCTCGACATTTGGAATCTTGAAAGCCAAGGCAATGATATCATCAGGTGAATGCCTGTTACTGTAAGGTGAATGAAGCTAACCGTTGCCGACAAGGCCACGACCCTGACGGGTATGTTCTTGCTGCTAGTTCGCATCCTTGCCACCACAGTTTCCAGTGTTGCTCCGCGGTCTTCGTTCAATATGTGGACCTGTATTCCGCCCTATGTCAGTGACTTGAAGGATACCTCTAGCGCATAGGTCGTACCTCGTCCAGCATCATCAGCGCCAAGCGCTCGAGGATCTTCTGCTTCTGAGACGTGCGGCGAGTCACCGAGTCCCATTTTTCGGGCTGGTTGGGGGGTTAGGTGAGGAAATAGCTCTAACAATAAACTACACACTCATACTAACAGTCGTAATGATCACATCAGCATTCTTGATCTGAGATAGAAAGCCCTTGTCTGACGCAGTGTCACCCGTAACTTCGGCAGTGACAAGGCCGATCTTCTTCAGCTTTATTTTCCACTCTTCTGCTTTCTCCGAACAGAGTGCCTGGAAGAGGAGATTCAGCCCAAGTATTCCAACGCGGAGAATTGCGCTTTATGGCTTTACCTTCAGCGGCGCCATGTATACGCAAAGGGATCGCCCTTCTCCATGGAGAAACTGCTTGTACATGACGGCTCTCAATATCGCCAGCTCGAAAATCACTGTCTTTCCACTACCGGTAGGTGCTGGAAGGTGGGAGGAAACATGAGATGAGCAGCTTGGAGGGACAATGGGGAGAAAGGAGGATGCGTACCGGAGACCACTAGATTCTCGTCAGTTCGGTATACCTGGATTCGCAGTCATTTCTTCCGGGTGGACTCTAAACGATCCTGTCTTGACCTACGCTGTTGAATACTTTGCTCTGAATGGCGTTGAATGTCGAAAAGTCGAAGATGCGTCTCGTCGCATCCGCTGTGTTTGACAGAAGGGTCGGGAAAATTCCGAGGACGCTCACGACTCAACTCACGGAGTACAGTAGTGGGCTTCAGAGGTATCCCATGACTCTGCATCTGTTTCATCGCTCCGTGATCTCCCTTCTCCTCCACTATCGCAGCAGGCTTCCATTCACGCTCTTGCATCTCCTCTTCTGCTGATTGACCAACAGGTATGCGATCTTGATAAATTGAATTGAATTAATGCGATAGGAGACTCACTATATCCGTATAATCCAGCTCCGGAATCATCTCCATACGTATCAGCTGGACCTGATTGATCGACATGGGTGCACGACGAAATGGCGCGCGCTCCTTGCTGCGGATACTGCCTTGTATAAGTCTGTCCGTGTCGGACTCCGTCTGAATTCAAGGTCAAAACGAAGATCTTCAGCGATTGCGTACCGAAGAGAACGAGATCCATCCCCACCGTAAGAATCAAGATCATTCACAGCGGTCGAGTATGGTGGAGGAAAGGGGACGGGCGTATGATGGAACGGTAACTCCACTCTCCTACCGTGAGCGGGACTAGGAGACTCTACTGCTTGGCCAACGAATGACAGGATTCACCGTTTACCTTGTCTCGTCGTCCTCCACAACAGGATCGGCTTACCTTGACTATACGATGAGCTTGATCCCAGATGTAATCCAGGTGGCTGATCATAAGTGAATTGTTCCGGTTGCTGATGATATGGCTGGGCGAAGGCGTAAGGAGGAGTAGGGTGGAATGATAGTGCACGCTGATGTTCAGGCAGGGTTCTTTCATGATAGTCATTGTCGATGTTGCGGTCGAAGGCGGCTGCTTGGGCTCCGTCATCCGTGATGGCGCCTTCGATCTCGTCCAGCAAATCCATGGCCGCTGCCGCTCCCAAGGCTCTTGGCTGGCGAGCGAATAAATGCGATGGAAGATGGTGATGGTCGATGATACCTGCCGCGGGTAATGAAAGTGTTCGCGAATCGCAAGTCGAAGTAGATGTCCACAACGAGAGAACCAGCCATCAGTGGCGAATCGCCATCACGAGGCCAAGCGATGGGATACTTTGGCGCGCGGCTGCTTTCAGCTCTGCTTTCTGAAACGCGAGCAGACCGCCTATTGTTCTCCTTCGCGCTGACCGTGACGTCAGCCCACGAAGCTATAATACGCGCGTTTCGGTTTCTGACACGAGCAATCTAGGATTCAATTACACGAAGGCAAAAACCACATAGCAATATCATACATTAACACTATCGCAGCGCGCCGCCGCTTCATCCCAGATCCCTCCCCGTTTCTTTCGGCTAATTCGCACGCTCCTTATTGAAAGGATCACTGTCTTCCGCCGCCCTCTTGCGTCGAGGTGGTGTGCGAGAAGGGCTGCGACGAGAAGGCGACGGCGTCGGGGTATGAGCTCGAGCTGAACGGCGAGGAGGCGTCGCTCTGAGCATCGCCACAGTGATCAATTGACGGTCTAATGCGAAAACTGACGTCGACTCACCTTTCTCGCCTCGCACTACGGTCGTCATCTGTCCTTCTCCTCTTCCTGGCGTCCGGTGACGATCTTCGTTCCCTGGAAGCAGCACGTCGATGCCTCGGCGGCGTCGCCGACCTTGATCGAGATCTCGAACGCGAACGGTCTCGTCGCCTAGCAGGCTTTCGATTCGATGCCGGTGGAGTTGCAGAGTCATCTCGGTCTCGTCGCCTGCGGGGAGGCGTTGCGCTGTCGTCTTGCCTAGCTCGTCGGGGAGGTGTGCGTGACATCGATCTCGAACGCGAACGCGAACGCGAACGCGACATCGATCTCCCTCTCGTTTCATCATCGTTGTCTTCAAAGTAACGGCCTCGTCGCGGGTTAAAGTCGGGTTTCCTGTCGATATCTCTGTATGCGTTGCCTTGATAAGGATCCGCAGAGCGATGCCCCCCATAATCACCGCCGTGTCGATCGCCGTAATCGTCTCGTCCCCGATTCTGATATCCTCGTTGATAACCATCGTCCCTTCGACGATCCCCTCTGCCATAATCATCCCGTCTCAGATCCGACGGAATATACGTATCCCTTCCTTGGCCGCGATCCTGATAATTCCCGCGACCGCCTTGATAGCCTCTGTTTCCGAAATCACGATCTTGCGGGAACGCACGACCATCCCTGTCCCGCGGCACCGGCGCCTTATGCCGATCATCCCTGTCGAATCGCGACGGCGGTCTCCCTTGATCACGTCGTCCACCAGCCGCCATCATCTTCTGCTGCATCTGGGCCTCTTCATCTTGCTTTCGTAGCAATTCCTGCTTCTTCGCCTCGACGAACTCGGCAGGAATGCCGCCATGGCTGGCTTGGGCGGAAAGTAACAGTTTCCAGAGTCGTAACATGAATTCCGCAGCGTTCTCGGGTGTGAGGAAGCCGCCTAGGGAGATTTGCATTTTTCGAGGGTCGGGCACTGGTTCATCTTTGGATTCGAGCAATTCCATGACGAATTCGATCACAATGTCATCTTCGACTCCTGCCAGCTCTGTGACGGTTTTCGTCACCCATGGCCTCATGACTGATGGAGCCAATGAGTCAAAAATACAGATGTTGACAGACTGAGTGACTCACTGGAAAGGTTTACTTTGCGAATATCCACCTTTTCCGTAAACTCTTTCGGGAACTTTGTACCCTTCAAGGCCATCTTCTCCTTGTTTTTGAATCTCTATTGATGTCAAGCATGAGTCCACCACTTCTGAGAGCACGTTAACGTCAGCACTGACCACATCCTGGGTGGTGTTTGTACCACGTAGACCTTTGCAGGAACATGTCAGTTGGATTCCTCTTGGCCACATTACCACACGGTATAACAGCGTACCTGCGTCTCCCATTTTGCTGACTTTTTACCACGACCTTCTCGAGATCACGACTTGCTTTGTTTTCAAGTGTCGGTGGGAGGAGATCTATCACAACAGGCATGAACATATGGGAGGAATAGCTGGAGGCACAAGATGGTCGATCATGCTCGACGCGGCGTCGGCCAGAGTCGGCTCATTCGGCTTCATCCTTCTCACCGGCGCCCGGTTGAGCCTAATTAATAACACAATACTTGTGCCAAGGTTCCGGCTGCCATCCATCATTTCTTTGTTGCATTCTCAGTTCTGGAACAAGACCTGGAGCGAGTCTCGAGAGTCTATCGCATCGGAGGTCCGCTCATCTGTGCGGCGTCGTATCAGCGATGTCGCCACTGCAGTCGGGACGGCCAAAGCCCATGCAGCCGAAAGCTTATCAATACCGTCCTCTTGCCCCCCGGCCACCCGGCATGGCAATAAGTGGTACCGGTCACTCCGGAAGGCAGGCTGCGGAGCAGCCATATATGACTATCAACGGTGTACCTTCGAACGAGAACGCAGTTCCAACGGGGCCGGAGATCCGATGGGCTGACCAGCTGCCGCAACAAGGCGGTTCCATCGAGACAGGTCCGCATCCCAGTAGTATCCCCTTGGGTCCTTTACCCTGGCCCGGTTATCAACACGATGACACCAGCTGCTCTCAGAACAATGCTCCGAGATTTCGTCGGATGCCTGAAGCCCTTGACGCCCTTGACGCCCTTGACGCACCCGCCTATGCCTGGGAGACACGAATACACTGTGGGATCGAGGACCGTCAGGCTGCGCCGGACAATACGCGCCTAGTAAGCCCAGTCACGATCAGCACGGAGTGCCAAGCTGACTCTCAGCAGAATCAGGTAGTGCACGCCCCGACAGGATGGCCAGAGGATCCAGCAGACCAAAACCAGAACGGGGACCATCTAAAGCTGGAACCAAGCCTACCATCCCTTTCAGCAGGTGCTGCGTCAGCACTCCAGCACGCGTACATACATCCCGATGCCTATACCTTTCCGGAAGACGGAAGCCTGATGGATAGGAGCGCATCGCCGAGTACGCATGGTGCAGATCGTGGTCAGCACCAGGCTTCTCACCGGTCAAGCGAGGATCACCGACTTAGCCCCGACTCGAATTTGCAAGCGCAATCTGTGCGCCCACCAGATATGCAACAGCAATTCGGTTTATCGCCAGCGCGAACCTGCCCGGCGGAGTACGCATCAGCTGTCTCTCGTCACAATGAACACCCGACAAATCCCCAGCGTACAGAACGAGTTCTCGAGATACGCCGAATGGAAATGTCTGCGACTGCCCAGGGTTCACAATCGGACGGCCATGTCCGGAACGGACCTATTGATGTATCGGCGGCGCTGGTCAATCTTGCCCAGATGCGAGCGCGTTCAGACAATCATTCGAAGCAGGACGATCAAATGGATACGGAAGAGCTTATTGATGCAGACGGGTCTATGCGCATCTATGCGCAGATGGACGGAGATGCTGAAGAGGGAATGGGTGCTGACATGGAGGAGTCAATGGCGGGTCATCCAGAGCAGCGCTTGGGCGGTGACAACGGATCTACGCACGAGGAGGAACAGCCTTCAAAACCGATTCAGGAGGTTTCGACGAATCCGCCGACGCCGGTTTTCTCTCCAGTCATTCCTCTGAAATCGGTCACAACACTCGACGCTGATGCAATTCGACCTCCCGAGACGCCCCTCGTGGAAGCCTCGCCGCCACCACGGGGTCTGCATTTGCTAGGCATAGAAGGTGCGTTTGCCGTGCAGTGTACATTGCCAATGTGGTATAGATGTCGCCTTTTTGAAAAATTCCAGATATCGCCGATAAGAAGGAGGTGAATGGGAATGTGGACATGGACGCAGTGTCGCGAGGCTCTACCCCTTTGACGGTCTTGCCTTCGGACTTAGAGGAAATCCAGCAACAAGCGAAAGAACCTAGTCCGGAGCCCGCGACACAACCAGAAGTGGAGGCGATCACCCGAGCAACGAGACAGACCGCTCAACGTTTATCGGGACGAAAGGTCAAGTCAAAGATGATCCAACACAGGGGCGGAGATTCTACGAAAGCAACTGCGCCTCTAGCAGAATCGCATGATACGCAGGCCGACCTCGAGTCACCGTCTGCTGCGGCAGAGCCAACGTCCACTATTCTCGCCACGCCGACGCCGACCGCGAGTTTGCAAGTGAAGGAGGTCTCGCCTCAAGGTCGCCCAACGCGTTCGACCAGATCATCCCACAGAAAAGAAACTAGTATCGCACCTCACATGATCGCTGTCGCCGCTTCCCCGTCTCAATCGCGTGACGCCACCGGTGGCAACGACGCTGATCGAAAAAGTAGCCGGAAGGGCCCGAAGCGCGATGGCGCTCGTGACACCACCAATGGCGACGGTGCTGATCGAAAAAGTAGCCGGAAGGCCTCGAAGCGCTCCGGCGCGAGTGCCGTCGCGACAAGCTCCAGGTTGTCCGAACGTAGAAATTCACGTAGTCCGCATGAGCAGGACGATCAGGTCGAGGTCATTTCCGAAGAACCTCAAGTAGTCCTGCCACCGAAACCCAGAGTCCGCCGAAGCCATGCAGTGGAAATCCAAGAGCGTCAGAAGCCTGATGGCACATGGGAGGAGATTGACGATGATGGTCAGGCCGTAATCGCGGAAAGTCAACCGCCGATTCAAGAGGAGGCTCCTGGCTACATGACACTCAGCGGAAGGAGAGTCAGGCCGAGAGAGCGATCGATAGCTCCAAAGGAAGTCTCATCGACCGTTACAAAAACCGTCGTCGCTCGCAATGGCCCCAAGATCAGTACTGTGTCAATCATACCGTCGGTTCCCAGCGCTACTTCCAACAAAGGCAAGACCAAAACGGAGCTTGGTCATACTGATTCGAGGCCGAAACGCAAAGAGGGGGACGCGACAGCCGCAGATCCGGTAGATAGTCAGGATGTCGCCACAAACGGTCACATGCAAATGGACATCGAAGTCATGGCCAACACCAGGAATAGACGAATAGCTGCGCTAGAACCTCAGGTTCAGTCTGGAGCGTATAACAATGCAACTTCAAGCACTGGTCCTCGCACAACCAGAACTCGAGCAATTTCTCCACAGATGGACATAGATACCGCCAGCTTGGATCCTGACGTCAACATTTCGACAAGAGCGGGATCCGGTGGTGCTGCCTCTCCAATGCCGAGTGGTACATCTTCCCGGTCACGTGGAACGCGCCCTCCAGGACAGCTTGACAGCCGCGATCTGCTTGATTCACAGAATCGCCCGGAAATTCCTGCTATTCCAATGGTAGAACCAAGTGCACAGCATGCGGCGAGATCCGACGGACACTCTAGCGACACTCTATGGCGTGATCTCATAGAACACCAAAATAGACAGGCCCGGCTTCATACGGTCTTGTTGACCATGTTGGAAGAATCGGAGCGATATCGAAAGGAAACCGACAATATAATTGATCGGCTTCGGACTCTGTACAGCGATCAGGCAGCGACTCCGGCTAGCATTCCCGCAACGACTCCGGCCACCATTCCCGTAGGAACTCCCGCCACCATTCCCGCAGAGACCCAGGCGACCAATCCCCCAGTGGCGCCTGCCACCGTCAACAGGACCGAAAAGTCGAGTCGTCCCAAAGCGGGTACGGCTATCATTCGAACGAAAAATGCAGGAACTTTACAAATCCCGAAGAAAAGAAAAGTAGATAGGCACGTCGAAGGAGACACCGGGTTCATAGGTAAGTCCATCGGATCATCACTGGTTCTGCAATGAACTCATTCTGTTTACACTGTAAAACTTCAGGCTCTCTGAAACCCAAGAAAAAGACGGGTTCTCTTCAGGTTACGACGTTCACAGATGATTCCCGGTCCAGTAAGCGCGCCCGGACAACCCGGTTCATTTCAGACAGTATGTAGTCATCTGCTTGCAAGCTCGCTCCCCTGCCGCTGATACCGAGTTTCAGCAGCCTTAGATGATGACTGGAACGTTTCTAAATGGGAGCAAGGGTCGCGTAGTAAGCAGAAACGCTGCCGCGGAATGGGGACAGATGCTGATCCATTCCAATGTCTACAGAAGCAGGAGAGGCTATACGATTGTCGTGTCTCGGAAAGACAGAGGAGCTACAGGCGGGAATTTGCGCGCTATCGCGCTATGGCGATTATCGACAGTGCAAGGATTGCACCAGTCGTGAAGAAGATGAGGACTGCCGCTTCAAGGGTTGGCGCGTTTTCCCGTAAGTGTTGCTAGAACCTAGACGATCCTTTCATGTTGGATTCACATTGACTCCTTATCAACAGGATCAATCCGGATACGGGTATGATCGCCGGCGATCCTTGGTTTGATCATCAAGTCGAAGAGACTGAGGAGCTTATCTTCCCGACTAAGCTCAACCGAGATTTCACGGCTGATCAGTGCTTCCGCATGAAAGTGAGCATATCTGATGCTTGTTTTGCTGCCCATTGCTGAGACAATGCATCGCGTATTCCAGGAAACCGTAGTCAAGCCTCTTCTTCCCTTAATAACGCGCGAGTTGAAGCACTGCATCCAGTTTGGTGCCAAACGGAAATCGCTCGAAGTCGGAACGAGATTGACATGTGGTGAGTTTGGGGATGGTCTATCATTAGTGCGAACTGCTTATCATGCTTATCGATCCCTCGTCAGATCGATGTTCGATGACCCTGTTCGGTGGAAGCTGGTCTTGTGTCGCATGCGGCAAAGAATACTGCTTTGAGTGCGAACTCGAGATGACGGACAAGGCACCTCTTAACGTGGAATCGTACGAGCACGACAACGCAAGGCTCTATAAATGCAGTAAAGGTTCCCATTCTCGTGCGAATCTGTTCGCAACGACGATATTTGACCTCAAGGTCCTTCAATTCCACTGGCTGCAGATGATCGGATTCGCCGAAAGAGCTGGGATACAGTACGACAAACAAGACGTCCAACAGCTCCTTCCGAATGAGAACGTGGCTCAGCTTCTTTTCCCTACTATCGACGTAGAAAATTTGCAGTCCGGAGAAGAAGAAAACCGACAACGGGCAGCTGCAGCAGAACGGATCGATCCCGAACTTCTCAAGAGGTACAAGACGACGCAATCGCACGATACCTTCGTGGCTCCAGAGTCAATCAATATTCCGGTTCATGCATTCTATCGCATCAACGCTTCGGAGCTCAACGAGCCGCTGTTCGATCGGATGTGGGGGCAAGGTATCCCGGTCGTCATCGATAATGCTGGAATGAATCTCAGCGAGGACTGGACCCCAGAGGGCTTTAAGAAGCAGTTCGGTCGAGAGGCTTGCTGTGAGTCTATATTTGATAGGGACATAGTGCATCGTCCCCTGATCATCCTTACCTTTGAAGTCGTCTTCGATTGCCAAGCAGAGGTCGCGGAGGATTGTACCATCGAAGACTTTTACAACCTTTTCGATTCCGAGAATAAAGAGGCGGACGCAAAAGTTCTCAAGCTGAAAGACTGGCCGGGAAACACAGAGTTCAAAGCCCATTGCCCTACTCTGTATGACGACTTTATGCACTCTTTGCCCGTTCCGGATTACACCCGACGAGACGGCGTGACAAATATCTCGGCATTTGTGAGTTCCACTGTTCGCGGCCGCCCCTGGTAATCGATAAGTAACTTCGTTCCGTTTAGTTTCCCATCAACACTACCCCTCCCGACATCGGTCCGAAGCTGTATAGCGCCTTGGTAGGTCTATTATGCAGTCCGTCTCTTCGCTTACTCATGGCGTACGATTCACAGCGGGGTCAGCAGACCGAGGGTGGCAAAGGCTCGTGAGTATCCCTGGGATCCGCTCATGAGCACCCGCTGACATCTCACCAGAACCCGAATGCACATGGACATCGCCGACGCTATTAACGTGATGACGTACGCAAGCAAGAACACTGACGGCCACGAGGGATGCGCCGTCTGGCACATCTACCGCGAGCAAGACCTTGATCAGATTCGAAAGTTTCTCAAGGACAAGTTCGGGACCGATCATGTCTTTAACGACCCGGTCCACTCTCAAGTGTTCTACTTGGATACGAAGCTCCGCAAAGAATTGTTCGATGACACGCGTATCACTTCATACGAGATCTACCAATACCCGGTAAGGCGGCCTCGCTGAGACTCGCCCCCGATGCTGACCAACTCGTCAACAGGGCCAAGCAGTAATGATTCCGGCATACTGCGCCCATCAGGTATGCAATCTTAGTGATTGTATTAAGATTGCTTGCGATTTCCTTAGTCCTCGTAAGTCAGAATGTCGAGGTTCTCTCGTTGATGCACGGTTACCCACCGCTGATGTTCCGCCTGAAATGTTCCTTCCTGCCCATCACAGACAGTATCACCCGTTGCGCCAAGATCACGCAGGAGTTCCGTGGAGAAAACGTAGTATCGGATTGGAAGGACGACGTCTTGCAGCTGAATAACATGATGTGGTACGTGGAATGCTTGAGCGTAACAACACCTTTGAGACTTAAGCGACAACCCGGGTATGTGCAGGTATACTTGGCTATTCTGCCAGAAATTCGATAAAGATAACCAGAATTCGCTGGCTTTACCTTTTGACGAGAACAGCGTCGGCACGTTCATTGAGGCGAACAGCACGCAACAAGATCTCAGCAGATCAGGCCTTACTCACCTCAAGCGGAATCGCACGGCCGACGAAAGGATCCCGCAGCAGCGGGGAACCAAGTCGACAACACCTATTTGGTCGAGACGCGCAGAGATCGTCAACAAAGTCGCCAGTAAGCCTCGCAGGGGTTTACAAACGCCCTTGGGCGGTACTTTATCGGCGGAGACAGCTGCACAGGGAACCCGTCAGATTGCTCCAGCTGGCACTTCGCAGCGAGGGTCACAGCCAGTCCGTCCCAATGGGACGTCCAGAAGACCCCATGCGCTCGCCTCATCTGCCCCGTCCTCACATTCGACCCGGAAACCTCAAAACGCTCAGCCTCGCCCAAAGCACACTCTACACTCGGCGACAGCTGGCAGTATTCAGACATTGTTGTCCGAGGTCACGTCCAGGCCAGCAAGATATGCTGGAAGGCTATCCAATCCCATCGAGCGGACTCAAGGCAACCTGAACTCGCTGGTGCCATCCGTCCCTGCGGTGGGGGTCGTGCCACCTTTTCCCAAAAGAATCCATCCATTCGTCGACGACACTTAGAGGGACAACACGCCATGCGTTTCCGGCACAGGCTGGTACATACAGTAACATATTCGACCTGCAATGCATCGAATGTAGTATAGAGGATGACATACAACTGAAAAACTTCAGCGCGCATACAACAATGGGCTCTATGATAATCAGACTGCTCGTCAATGCTTCATCTTCTTCTGTTTTTCTGCTGCAGCTCTCAGTTTGATCTGCTTGTCTCGCAACGACGCCTTCTTCTTCTGAACGACCTTGTTCGAGCTGGGTGGAACGAAAATTGCATCAGCAACACATGTATAAACGTCAGATACTATCGACTCACTGGACAGCCATCATGATGGGCTTGTTTCGAGCCTTTTCCCTGTTCGTCGAACTGCTGGGATTCGCGCCCTTCTTCTTCCCCTTCATGGACCCGAACTTCTCTCTACCTTCCCTGCCCTTCTGAATCGATGCCATTCGCTCCTCATAATCTTGCTTCGTCTTCTTTCTCGGACCCATGATCGCGTCTTCGGTCAAGAACGCAGATTGATCTGCGTCATTGTGGGACTTCTTCTCTGCTTCAAGAGCCGCCAGCTTCCTCTTCGCTGCAGATCCTCCACCCTGCTCCGCTGCGGTTTGAGCAGCTTTTATCTTCAGCTCATTCAGTAGAGCAAAGTCCGCTGGAGTAAGAATCTGCGAGAGCATCGATTTTAGGATCTCACTACCGCTAAGGGTGATCGTAACTGACCTTGGTCTGCGCCATCATCGACAGTTTCTTGCCTTCCGACATGTCTGTCGCGGCGATGGACGGTGCCACGGTGGAGACAACCGATTTTGTTTCCATGTCGACGTCGTCTTCGTTTTCGCCTTCAATGTCGTTATCGCTCGCGTCATCCTGTGCAGAAGTCGCTTTGGCCGATGCGGCTGCCTTGATTTGGGCTCGACTGCTCTTCGAAAGTGTTCGCTGCTTGCGCGATATAACTCGTTCACGCCTGGCGATCCTGCGTTTCTTCTCGTCTTCATCGATTTCCTCCTCGTCCGAGTAAAGAGGGACATCGAAGTCTGCCGCAGCGTCGACCTTCTGCGCAGCCTTCTCGGCCTTGCGAGCTATACGCCGCTTTGCTCTTTCTTCACGGGTCTCTTCGTCGTCATCACTGTCACTCATCGAGATGTCACCATCAGAGTCAGAGGCCACATCTTGCCATCCGTCTGAATCAGAATCCGAGTCATCCGACTCGACCTCCCACTTGTCCCAACCCGCTCCTTCATCAGATGCGGCATCATCTTCGTCCATGTCCTCTTGTCGCTGTTGAGCTAGATGATCCTCAAGAAGCTGTGCAGAACCGACATCAATGCTTGGGGCAACTCGTACGACAGCGCAACTGACCTCCATGCCCTCAATGCCATCAGCCGTCTTGGTGTGTCCGTAGGCGAGAACCTCGAAGTCTTTGGTGAGACCCGTAGCAGCAGCTTTACCCTGATGAAGAGAGGGTCAGGAGATCATGGGTAATGACACTAGACTTTAGACGTATGCTTACTCGGTCTCTCCTTTCCAGCAAACCGGGTGCCACCTCACGATAGAGTTGCAACAGACCTCGACTCGCGGTGATGACACCCTTGTCCTTGCTCTTTCGATAATCAATCAAGTCCTTCAAGAGATATCGCTTCTTGTCCATGACCCAAGGCTGTCGACGACAGACTTCGCGGATGGCGTTGATACCGGCCGCGATAACTTCAGATGAGACACCATCGTTGACAAACTCGTTGGCAATCTTGGTAACGATCGGATGCAGATCCTCCGGTGGGACGAGCTCATGAATCGATTGAGCCAGAGCAACCAAAATCTGCGTGACCTTGAGTTGATGGTATGTGAGGTACCTGTCATTCGGATATATGAGAAAGAGCCAACGAGGAAGACGGCAAACCGGCTCACTTGTAGATGTAGCCGTAGAATTCCAAGATGTGCAGCTTGTGCACACCCATGACTCGCGATAGAAGCTGCATAATGAGCACCTTGTGGTCCAGCGAATACTGCTTGTCTACATGAGTCGACGATAATGAGATGAGCTTCATGAGCCGAAATCCCAGATGACACCACTTACCATGCTTGGATAGATTCTCGTACATGTCCTCGCCGAATCTCTGAGGATCGTTCAACAACTCGAGAGCCGGGAAATTTGTCTTGTTAACGGAATTGGCCAGCTTCTCTTTGCGTTTCTGCAAAGAGAAAAAGTGAGAATGCGGTCATTCCATTTCGAAAGCCAAGCTTGCCTTATTAGCCGTTGACTTCGCCTTGGCCAATGCCTTTTCACCAGCCTTTGTCTTCTTCTTGATCAGATTCTGATGGTTCAGCTTTTTGATGTCAGGCCCATCCTCATCCTGCTCGTCGTCGCTGTCCAATCCATCATCATCCTCGTTACCCAGAAAGAAATGGATAGCGGCGGATTGAACCTTGACATTCGGATGGCGTGTGGCTCTTGACACGATGGATACCGTCTTGGCGTCGTTCCAGATGGATTTCCGCCAAAGTTCCTTGATAAGGGATACTGCCCACATGGCTTCCTGGCCGATTCGATTGATTGCCGTCATGTCGGAACCGCCGGTGCCCGACATCACTCGCTTTAAAGAATAACGACCTTTGTCACCCACGACATCCGCGTCCATTCCCCGATCCACCATGTTAAAGAGCAGAGCCTGTACGACGCCGTTGAGCTTGTGATTCTTCGAAGGCGTGTTGGCCGTCTTGAGATCGGTAAGAATTTGCTTCTTAATGAATGATCGCAAGGAGGGAGAGGTCGTGATCGGAAGTAGTGGGAAAAGGATTTCCAAAAGTCTGAACGAGCAGAGTCAGTCGACACGCAAAGACGTCCGCAATTCGCAATGAACGTACTGCTGCGAAGTTGTCACGCCCTTGTTTCGCAACATGACCAAGTTTTGCACGATCGATTTCCTTGTGTCATTCCCAATACCTCGCGCTCCACCGCTGCCACCGATCTTACCATCCTCCATCAGCAGATCTCCCAGTTCCTTGGGGAAAGTCTTGGTCTCCTCTGGGTAGCATTGTGCGACTTGAGATATGAAGGTGACGAGTTCTCGGAAATGTTGGCCGTTCGATGTGCTCGAGTTGCTCGAAGACTTGATGGTCCCGTCTCCAGCCGTTCCAGAGTCATTTGAAAAGGCCAAGGGCGAATGCTGTAGCAGTCGTAGCAGCGACAGATAATGGTTGTACTGCGTCAGGAATTCCTCCCGGTACGAGATCGGGTCCCGCTTGATCAGGTTTTGAAGCTGCGGAAGGTTGGAGGTGAGTAGGATCCCCCGGGATGCTCGAGACTTCGGCATAATGTCGACTGTAGAAGATGGTAGCCGAGAAGTGCCGTGCAGTAAGGATTCAACAACTTGAAGTGATACAAGGTAGCTTACAAGGTCGATCCACTGAAATTCTTTGCCTCCACTCTCGACAAAGTCAACAACAATCTCGGAGATGTCTCCGTCGCAGTCCATGTCGCGTCATCAACCGTTCACTGCTTCGTCAATGCATGCTGCTGTATGTGTTCCAAGGTCCTGTGACCGCGCCATCCTGTCTTTGTCTCCGGCCAAGCCATATCCTGAGAAACTTGCAACCTGAGCGTGGGTGCTGGCACTCAAAGCTTCCGTCATTATGCCATCGCTCCGCCGGACAGCGCTCTGCCTGGCCTTCACGCTTCTGTGCCTGATCGGACCCTCGCAAGCCATCAAGTTCGAGCTCGAGGCATCACGGAACCCGACACAAAGTAAGCGATCATAGACTTGGTCCACCGGTGATTCGCTAACATATGTTTTAGAATGGTAATTAAAGGAGCAGCGCGACAATGGATCATGCTGATTGCCGATCAATACCCAATACCGTACAGCGTTTGGAATTTCGCCAACGCACATACTCTCGTCATCGTGACAACCAATGTCTCTCCGGGCACATCCTCGGATCAAGCAGGCGGCTCAGACCAGATCGTGGATCTCGAGATTATTGACGGAAGTCACGCGGGAAGCAAGTATTTGTCGAAAAAGGTGCGTACGCACCTAAGACTATATCGCTCCTTAGCTGTGGGGCTTATATTGAGCACTTCCTCAAACTCAGGACATCAAAGGCGAAACGCGTATGGCTATCACAACGCACGAGTCTGCAGATGTTGGGGTCTGCTTGACCAACAGGCTCAGTTCGGGTAAGCCATTGGCTGCGGCTAAACGCGTGCTCAGGCTCAATCTGCCATGATCGCAGGGGCAAGAGGTGGAGAACACAAGCGAATTATCGAGCTTGACGTCGATATCGGAGCCGATGCTATGGATTACAAGTGAGCACAGTTCCAGCTTCATGCTACGGCAGGATCTAATTTGCATGCGACAGTGCCATCGCGAATCAGGAGTCGCTCTCGATACTCGAGGTAGAGATGCGCAAGTTGGAAGGCGTGGTGAAAGAGATCGTGGATGAATTGGCATATCTCCAGAAACGGGAATCAAGGATGCGTGATACGAACGGTATGGGCGCTTTGTCTGCGAAATAGCCGTCTGAAACAGGAAAACTGAGACCTGCGCAATTCGCAGAGTCCACCAACAGCAGAGTGCAAAACTTCTCCCTGTTGACATTATTCGTTCTCATTGGGCTGGGGGCCTGGCAGGTACGTTTTCACTGGTCCAGCGCTCGTTGTAACGTTCATATTGATTCGTCGGTTGCGCTCCTGTGCCATAGATTCTACATCTACGATCGTTTTTCAAGCGCAAGTACCTTATCGATTAGAACTTGTACGGAGGCCGCTTGGGGTCTGCTTTCTGGACACATACGATGGTCATGAAACACCTGATCAACTCTAAGCCTGTCTGAGACCCCAAAAAGGCCTGATCCTGTGACCATTCAGAGGTCAAGCTGATTTCTCTCGCTACTCTCTGAAGCCCGAGCGAATGCATCCAGCTTCCCTGCCAACTAAGTATAGTGGTAAAAGACAGGTATGAAGCCTTGAGTCCGCAGATTCTCATTTACTAGCCTGTCCTGGGCAAACGGTTTCTTTTCTGCTGTATCCTTAACGAGCACTAGCATCCTGACAAGTTCCGAATGGAGACGTCAGTATCGGCCAGGTGACAATGGGCCGGCGATACTGCTTTGTACGTGCAGTTGCTTCTTCGACGGTGGGTCGAAAATGAAAGCACAGAGGGTGCCGCTCGAATACCTGCTGCGCTTTAGGGAGAAGAGCGCCGCCTAGAGGCAGAACGATGTGTCCAGGGACTTGCTGCAATGTAAGTTCGTCGAAGACGTCGCGCGTCGCTGTGGGCGTCTTGTCTCACATGTCTCTTTCTCAGATGTCAATCCATGGAAACCAAAGGCATGGTATATCTTGTGAAAGATTGAGGCTTGATTCCGGTAGCATAAATCTGGTTAAAGACGATAGCGATGAAGAGCCAGAAAAACTCATGTCCGGTCATACTACCATGAAGCGAATCAGGATGTGATCATGAGTAGCGTATCCATAATAGCGGCTTTTGCGTACTATATAGGTCCCGCCTTGGCCGTCCGGACCGATACAGACAAAAAAGGATGAAAGGGAAGCGTTACGGAGTGCTGAATGCTGAATGCTGAATGCTGAATGCTGAATGCTGAATGCTGAATGCTGAATGCTGAATGCTGAATGCTGAATGTAGAATGTTGAATGCCGAATCCCGGGAAAATCCGCATCAGAAGAGAAGTTGCGGAAGAGTTGTCGTTAGATCAACGAAGTCGACAAATCCTCCTGGAAAGCTATTCAGGTAATGGTCTGGCCGAAGACGGAGACGAGGAGAAGCAATGCAGGCTTTCCTACGATAAGCCGCTTTCAATTGCTGGCGTTCCACGGCAATCGCTTCTCCCTAAGGGAAGGAAGGATGTTCTGCGAAAAATGAGAATCGACATCAGCGATAATCCATGGGACTCGAGGGTTTCGTATTGACGTCCTATGTGGACACGGCACTTCTGCGCCTGGACTATCGGCGTGTATGCCAAGGCGGAGCGAGAATGCGACACTCACGTAGTGGAATAGCTCGTCTGTCAAGCGCGGAATGTCGATGTTATCAGCTCGACTTATCCCAGGACAAGCTCAAAAGCAGGACTTGCATAGGGAATTGCCATCCATTCTGACTCGAGGCTTCTGTCGCGCTGTATTCGAATCGGACTCTTCCCCATCATCAGCATCCACATTCCCACGTTTTCCCTTTCGTTTCCCCTTTGCGATGACTTTGCCGTCCTTGAATCCCTGGGCTTCCAACTCTTTCGACATGGTAAACCAGTCGATGTTCTTCTTCAAAGCGTGCTCGAGAACCTTAATCACGATCGCATGCTCCAAGCTTGGGGTTCCAATGATCGCGGGTTGTTCAGTGGCAAGGGGAGTAGTTCGGGATTCCGTCGCAAGGGAGACGGTGGCGCCGGATCGCTCGCCGAGCGCAGATTTCTTGTTCTTGGGGTTGGAAGCGTTAATGGGTTGTTTGCCGATGGAGTTCCCAAAAGGAGCCTGCATAGACGGCTCTTTCTTCGTCACATTCCCCTTTTCCTTGACCGCCTTTTCAGTATCTTTCGGCAACAGGTTCTCGAGCATGTCGTCAAGGGATTCCTCTTCGCCCCTCTCCCAGAACATAATTTGCCGAGTCTGGCTTCCTGCCTCCTCGTCGGACCCTGGGACGACATCCACCTCGGCGTTGGCGCTTCTTGAAGGGAACTTCCCCGCGACTGTAGTACCACCGATGTGATCATGGACATCAGAATCGGAGGCGAGTTCGTCTTTCTCTGCTTCGTTCAGTGGGATCGAGCTGGCAGATCTGGGGATGATGACCTCGACTTCCAGCTGTCGCTTCGCTGTTCCGCTCTGTTTCGTTCGCTTCCCAATCGCCACGGCGATGTCCTTCTTTCCCTTGCCTTGCCCATGACCCCCTGCGGCTTTGGCTGTCATGGCTCTCAACTGACCCTTGTCTGACGCCACTTTAACCATTTGCGAGTACGGTTTCTTCTTGTTCGGCGGATCAGAGGGCTCGACCGCGGTCCTCCTATCGACACTGGGAAGGTTGGTCTTGTTTTTGAGAGGGGGCATTCCGAAGAGAGAGTGACGAATATCCTCGACGATATGGCGAGGTAGAAACTTGTTGTAGGGCTGCTCAAGAGATAAGTTCACGTGTTTGTGCGATTCCCTGATCAGTTGAATCGCTGGATCCATCCATCGCAAAGCGCCCGATCTCCCTTGTTTCCGGCGATCCCTGATCGGCAATGTCGTATCAACCCCCTATTGTTCTCTTCTCCTATCGATTGATCTTTCGATACATCTTCCGATGAGAAGGAGCATGCTCGATGTAAGGTCGTAATAGAGGTGCGCAAGGTTTGAAGAGCATAGAGAGACACTACTTGAGCGCTACAAGGCTTTCCAGTCCACCTGACCAGCTCTTGACCCATTTCCGCCACCAACCATCCTCCTGTGTCTCACCGACCGCCTCACCCCCGCCAGCCTGGCTCAATCCACTACCTTCACCTCCTGTAATTCTCCCCTTGGACTTGTGTGATGCTGGATACAGAGCTGTTCGGCCCGCTTGCGAGAAAGCCGAGATGGATACCGTGAGCACGCCCCAGAAGAATCCCTGGATGAGGGGAGAGACGAGCTGTGGGAAGCGGCGGATCAGCGCTACACCATGACACATTTGGGAGACAAATTACCTGATCACGGAAAGTGACCCATAACAGATCCTTGTAATCGACGTCGACGTCCCTGCCCCAGGAAAAGACCTCGTCTTGTTTGCTGGATGTTGTCAATGTTTTAGATTCCGGTCCTCCCGCCGTGCTCGATTCCGTGGTTTCAGCTGCCTTCCCGTTGTTTACTCTTGGATGCAAGAAGGGCCGAATCGAAAGAAGGTAAGACTGGTAATGTAGGTTTGAACGTCAGTATCGAGTTATCATGTTGCTCGTTCAGGCATAATCACCTGTTCAAATCTGTAGCATGACCCGCCAACATATCAGCAATGGATTATGCATCTTACTGACATGAAGAGCTCACCTCAGATCCGGGATAGGCGGTTGCACCCGCTTGATCCTCTGCCTGGCTTCCCTTCGAGCATCTCGATCCAGCTTCTTGACGCTTTTCGGGTAACCAGCCTCATCATACTCCTCGGAGGATTCTCCGCCAGTGTTCCGCTTGTAAATCGCCTGTCCCCTGTGTTCGTTATCTGACGAAGCCGGGAAATGTGTTGGGTTAAGTGAAGTCATGGTGAATGGTCTAGCGATGCCGTGCCGATAAGCGATTTGAGGGTTGAGTCGTTATTGCGACGTCGTGCGACTGTCGAAAGCTCACTCGAATCGAGCTGTCTGTATCTAGAGATCTGGGTGAAATAGCGTCGATGACACCGGTCTCCTGCCAGCGTAAAGCGATGGATGGGTATGCTGGCGAGATGGACAGGAAGTAGGTCCCGTTATTGGGATAGGACTTCGTCATAACGCAAGCTCCTCTACGTACGCGGACTGCGGCCAGAGTTGGGCGCGCGTGTTGAAACGGTAAATTCAGCGGGATAGTTGAAACGATGGAATCGATGGGCGGGAGAACGCCCAAGTGCTGCCCAAAGAGTCTCTAGTTGAATGACGATAGGCAAGCGACAGCTCGGTCAACACTAAAGAACCAACGCTGCTCATCCTGTCTAGACAACGCCGAATGCTATCTTTCGTATACAACTTGTTATTGGTCTATAATGCGATACAACGAATTCCTATTCTCTCTCCCTTCAAATGCAGAGTCTATCATGTTCTGTCCGTTTCCTGTAGAACTCCGCAACCTCATCCAAGTCATCGGCATTCAGCCAATCCGTCCCCATATCTTTCACATAACCCCACAAAGCCCATCTCAAAGGCTTCGGATGGCGCGCGAGTCCCCACCATCTGCTTTCGATCCCTTTTGCGTGAGCCTGACGAACGTATTTGGAAGAGTCTGCATGCGCCAAGAATGCCGGTGTCGAAAATGCTAAACGGAAAGCTTGACGGACCGGCATAAATAGTATTGACGATGTCAAGTACGACGCATGGCTGGCCACCGAGAATTTTGCACTTGCCATCGGCGCGAACGATGGATGCCAGTCTATTCGTATGAGATTGCCAGTCACTGGATCCGGGTATAAGATGGGTTCGTCCAATTTCGTCAATGGGGCGTCCTTGAAGATGTACCGTGGGCTATCGCTGAGAATGGAGTTGATTGGCGTGTCACCTGTTCCAATGATGGTGAGGGGACCCAGAGTCAATTTGCCATCGGTGATGCTTGAATTGGGCGATGATCTTTCGAAGCGCGAAAGGTATCCCTTGTCCGCAAAAGGTTGAATCAATTTTCGAAGTTGAGTGTATGTACCGTCAACTTCGTTTTTCTAGGGCGTCCAAAGAAATAAATGACTGATATTCGCTTGCAGAATCTGCCAAATACTTACGGTATCTATCTGCAGGATCAAAGTCTGATCTGGAACTCCACGATCCGTGAATACGCCTTTCCAGCCTTCAGACCCGTCGTTCCCCTCATTCACTCTTTCGAGGATTTCCCAAATCGGATTCAGGTAGATGTCTTTGAGGGTCCGGCGGTCCTTCAGATCAGAATCCTCATGTCCCACAAGCAAGATCGGATTTTTTGACCCCGCATCGGCCTCTGCCAGCCAGACATCTGCTTCAATAGATGCCAAGCCAAGAGAAAGTGCATGTGTCTGTCACGACCGCGTGAGTCAGTTACACTTATGGCTCTATGCAGGTCATAACTCACGAAGGCACGGTCACCCTGCATCTCGTCGTTATGACTGTTTGCATAGACGATTCCCTTGTGCCGTTTCCAGCCCCAGATGTCATTGCTGAGTGATGTGCTCGTACCGCTGTACGCATCCGTCACATCAGAGTTCGCATTTGCGCCGCTGTTGGCTTGTAAGCTATCAGCCGGTGCGACATCCATTCTGCAGCGCAAAGCCGCGTCCAGCACCCAGGTTCTTCCGCTTTCAGATGTTGTGTCTCCGTGACCGTTCTCGACCGAAAGAGCAAGGCCACTGATAAGGCGACTGGATCCCTCTATCCGATAAAATTGAACACCCAGAGGATAGAGGCCTGCCGTAACGACAAAAACGGTAAGGATGAAGCTGTAGACCCAGACCAGTTTGATGCGGTTTCGAAAGCGTAGAGAGGCTCGCTTGCACGGCCAGTCGTCCCCTGGCGGATTATACGGTAAGGGTGGGTCGATATCTATCCGGGCGGATGAGGCTCCCAGAAGGCGTACCCGGGAATTTTGATGCGGAAGAGGTGGGCGAGGTATTCTGGAAGTGCCCCTGTGACCTCTGTCCGATGATAATACGCGGGTCATCTCCACGTTGGGACGAGGGGAAGGCTGACGCGACGTGCGTGTAGCAGTCTGAAACGCGAAGGTGCGATCGGCGCTAGGCAGAAAGCAGTCCGCTGTCGAGAGCTCTGTCGAGCTGCTTAAAGACGGGTTGTCGCTGTCTTCTTGTCGGACGTCGTCGACCATGAAGGAGCTCGAAGACGAGAAGGAGCGCTGCAAAGATCCTTTCCGAGGCTGATAGGATGGTGCTGGCAAAGACGCTGGTGCGAAGGAAGACCCATTCCCTTGTTGCGGTTCCGAAGGGCGTGGAACGTGCGTGCTCCTAAGCGCGACTAGTACTTCGTCGCGGTTCCCAGCAGATGTCGAACCCGCTGTGTCAATGTATGTTGCTGGCGACTCCGTCCGAAGATGCGGGTCGATAGCGTACAGTCCAGCATGAACAGGCAACATAGAGACGGAGATGGAAGGCAGACTTGGCATCATCGTGAGACCAAAAGCCCCACTGGCGGTATTTCAATTCGACGGTATGCAAACGGCGCTGGCACTCGCTGGGGATGTCGGAGACCACTTCACATGGAGACAGTCATATGCATATTAGCTATCGCTGACAGACCACAGACAGCTCCCGTGGGGCTTAAGAATCTTCCCCATAGGTCATACATAGATGCGATGTCCATTCACCCGGAGAAAGGATCTTCCCTGGGGAGCTCCCTGGGGATGCCCCTGGGACATGGAGTTAGAGTCAGACACTCCTTCCATTTTCCCTTCATTAAGCCAGGCCTGTGCTGAACAACTGGCCTGTACCGCGCGGTACTTTCACGGGTGGGCGAGCTGGTGGGCGAGCTAGCTGGTGAGCTGACGGGTACGTTGTGGCAGCTATTGTGTCGCACGTTCCTGAATTCGCAGCGCAGAAGAGTGCGGCAACCGTGGCGTGAGGCAGACTTCACGCCGGGGTGAACTGTGTTTGTATAGCTGGCACCTGCCAGCTCTCCTCCAATACTGGTACATGTACATGTAGCTTCTGGTAAGCTTCCTGAAGCTTCGAAGCACTCCCGGGTTTACTCCCGCGATCGTCGCGGTCGGCTGGCGGTTGCCGACTGTCTGTTCGGTCCGAAAATCGCTCTTGCTCGCCTTCATTCGCCAGCCAGCTCGCCAGCCCCTTCGCCCAAATGAGGACAGCGAGCTGGACAGCGCTGGCCCAGGGTAGGTCCAGCTGGTCCAGCTGTAGGTCGTTCTGAGTCGTCCAATTTGACGTGGCTGTATCATCTGCTATATCGGTAGATGATCAAGGAGCTGATCAAGGGCTAGAAAGCTATCCATAAGCGCTTCGTAAACATTTTCTCAACTTCGTTGTTTCAGTTTGGCGAGATAGGTCAGCTTAGCTGTCAGCTTATAGGTCACTGGAGCCGTCACTGGGTTACTTCAGTTACCTCTTAATTAGGATCGCGCTCATACATTCCCGCTGGATGCAAGGAGTTGGCGGAAATAGACTCGTATCACTCAATCAGTATCAGCTGCGATGTCGATACCAAAGATGACAAGCCAACAGTACCACGACCGAGATGAGTATGCCCTTGATGCACATTCGAGATGCGGTCGGCGCAGCAGTTGACACAGCACAAGGACTATTAAAAGATTGTTTCGAAGCAAAGACCCTTTAAGACTGCGGTCTTGCAGGCACAGCGCAAGCTAAATGAAGGGTTGCGTTTGCGGCCGCGATTCCTCAAGTAAGTACGCATAGCTTTATACCGGTCTTCCCAAAGTATGTCCCTTGAATATCAGGGACTTCCTCCAACCCTTTCATCATATTCAGGCCCCTCGCTTGCTTTCCTGAAATGCAGCCCTCAAGCAATTCACATCTTCGATGCCCCTCGAACGTCAAGATGACCGCATCTCACTCAGCGACCGACTCATATAGTGTATGAGTTTGACCGGTAAGCGACTCACTTGGCCTCGTTCGTGAAAAATGGTGATTATAAAACTGAGCAAATGCACCTTACATTAGATCACTTCCTTGTGGCTCCTACTACCTCCTGGTCTAACAGCCTGGAAGCTTGACCGACATAGTCATCTTACACATGATCCTCACTGCTTCGTTAAGAATTACTGTCGCTCATCAGATGAACGTGGTCGTACGGAGCAGCCCCAATTTCCGAAGCCGTCACGCCATACTCCGACAGGGCCTGCTCGAAGAGTGCTTTGTCCAGAGGCTTCTCGGTGCTGGAAGGCGAACAATCCTATGTAAGTGAAAAGCGACGTCAGGCAGGACAACTTGACTCACCGGCATAGCCACATGCCCCACTCTTCCAGCGGTCGCAAATAGAGGAGAAGATGGTTGATCTTGTATGCGAGCACGGTGACGAAAAAGCCGCCCACGGCATCCAGAAGGTAGTGGTTGGCAGTGGCCTAAAGCGTGATTCAGGTTCGAGTAAGCTTCCCATCGGGAACGTTGAAGGCCCTCTCTTGGCGAATCTTACCATAATAATCAGCAGAATCAACACCGGGTAGCCCAAGGCCACCAATCGGACAGGTCGATGCGGCGAATACAAGAATAGGGCGAGACCGCTGTTCATGCGAAGAGCTATCAGGTGATACCCTCATGCGAACAACTCGCAACATACATGACGAAGCTGTACCCGAAATGAAGAGAGGGGAAGGCGGCCAATTGATTTTGGAACTATTGCACGTACGTCAGTATCTGAGACAAGGGTAGTTGGTTGATGTTCTGACCTTGTTGGTTGTCCAGACTGAAGATATGCGAAAGATACATCCAACCGGACGGTAAGCGGCGTGAAAATGCTTCGACGACTTCGACAACTTACTGCTCGCAGCTTCACCTCGATGCACGGTGTCGATGTATCCGAATTCGTCAAAAGGCAGCAATCGGGGCGGCATGCACGGCCAGCTCGAAAAGATGATGAACGCAAGACAGTTACATAGAACAAGTGTCCTGCGGATTCGCTGGAACGTCGCGGGTGGAAACGCGTAGTAGGAGTAGCCGATGTAGCTGATGGTGGCCGGGATATGCACCATGGCATAGGTTCTGGAGCATGCGAGGTGAGCGGCGCAAGATCGATGAGAATCAACCTTGATGCTTACTTGTTAAAGAAGACGAGAATGAACTCGCTCTTCATCACCAATTCCTGCAATGACTTTTCAATATCGATCGCCAGCGCCTTTTCGATGGCCAAAATTGTCCGGGCGTGAGCCTCGGACAGCGCTCGCGTGTTGTCTCCCATGGACAGCGCTTGAAGTGCTCGAGCGATCTGGTAAACCCAATAGCTGCATTGGGAGGCAGGTTCAACCGGAGTCGCTTTGCGCTTGCAGAGGTGAGCACCAGGGCTGCATGAAAGACTTACGTCAGGAGCCAATACCATACCTCCAACAGGAACGGAAAGTACGCCAAGAATCGACTGGTGATATTACGTCTGAACCTCTCGGTATTTGGGATCTCGACTTGCTTGCCGAAGAAGGTGGGCAAGTATTTTGGCTTCTCTTGGGAGAGAAGCTTCGACGCATGGACGATATTCTGAAGTCGTCCGGGGCGGTGGTTGATCAGACATCCTGCGGTGAGCAGACCAGCAACGACTGCGAGATACAAGAGGATCAGACGTCTGGATGACAAGGATGAGATGGAACTTACGCAAAGGCTCGAGGATGTACGAAAGAGCAGGAATTTCCTCGGCGGTAGACATGTTCGCGATGTATTGATACTATGGTTTTGAGATCGATCGAATTGCACACTTGTTCGGCGACCTTGTCGAGACGATTGACGAGATTGCGACGGATCGTTGGTTGGACAAAGGACTACCGTGAGCACTGCTTCTGACTAGAATGCTGGATGCACGACTTGAAGGGCAAAGGATGCAATCGACGCAAGGACGTTGAACTTGATTCTCGTTACCGTAGGCAAGCACGGATACCTGGCAGCTTGCTCGTCCAATGTTCCTTCAGCTGTATTGAGCAAGCTGTCGATTAGATGATTGAGAGGTTTGTTGACAGTTGGATGCGGTTGAGAATTGATGGAAGATGCCTACGTAGTTTGCCTTTGTAGATTTGACTTCGCAAACAACCGATCGAAACTATTTTATTCATGCACTGTGACGAAGCGGGGACCGAGCTGGCTGCCGACCGGTGTATCGCGGCTTGCCGGTTGATTCACAGTGAATGCTTCGAATGTCGTGAAGGCTCTCTGTGTCTCTCTGCGTATATCGGGCAGGCGAAGCTCTGATATGGAGGTAGACCCTAACGGAAGTTGTGAGAACTCGCGCAGCTGATGCTCTAGGAACCCACTGAGAAGACTGAGAAGCAGTCACGAGACCAGTTCTAAAGGCCTGCCGAACAAACAAGCCGACCGGTCTGTCGCCGGTCTCGGCGATTTCCGAAGCCCGTCAATTGACTGCCCGACTCTGGCTTGCTTTACGGCTTCCAGTCGATCGCTCGCAGAGGATAGCGGTCTGAAAGCTGGTCTGAACATGTCGCCGTTCAGGGCAGCACGGTTGAAGCATTATCTACGGATCCAGTCGCTTCCCGCATTTGCGCATAACGATCTCCAAGGACAATGAATGCCCAGCAGGAACAGGCCTTGAATCGAAATTCCTTCCTTCCTCTCTCTGAAATCAGTCTTTCGTCCGCTCACACGCTTCATCCAAAGTCGGTCAACCCTTGCCATGATCTCGTCGCTCTCTTCCGCCCTCTCACTCTTGCCGAGATCAACGCCAGCCAGCCGCATGTTCCGCCGTTTCTCAGAGCTAGGATGGCGCAGCAGGCAGCCAAGGAGAAGCTCGATTCCTTTTTGCCTAGTATGGCCAAGGGAAAGCAAAGAGAGGATCATCCAGAGCAGAAGATGAGGATCGGGCTGTGGAGAGCCATCAGCGGTGTACATGTTTGGGATGTGGATGTTGCAGGGAATTGTGTTGTTGATATGGCATGGTCTCTCGATGGTATGCACACCTAGCTTGATTCCTCAAAACAAAATGTTGATGCATCAGCAGTATAGGCTTGTACCTTTCCCTTGTCATGAGTGTATCTCACAGTGATATCCAGGGTGGAATCGGCAGCCTCAGACTGATCCATCTTTCGGTTCAAGATGGCTCCTTGGTCCACACCGTACCTCTTGACGTCGATGCTGCCACAGCCAAGGAGATCAAATCACTTGATATGGAATGGTGCGAGAGCAACGCAGAGTGGCCTAAAGATGCCGTGAGTGTACCAAGGACTTGCACAGAAGCATTGTGACCTGAAACTTCCCCCTTCTCAACAGAAAGGATCCGCTGCTATGATCATTGATTCAATACCTCAGCCCAACCCTATCGAGCATTTTGAGATTCCTGAGTATGGATAAATGCTTAGCTTTTTCACTATCACTAATCGAATTTTACAGACGCAATAGTCCTATGACAGTCTACAACAAAAAGAAAGCAACGGCCAAGAGTGCAAACGAACCTCATCGACTGCTGCAATCATTCCCGTCAACTCTGGAATCGCATCCACCCCACGTCTTGTGTATACCTGCACTATCGCTGTCTTTCCTAGCGGGAGCGTTTCCCCTCGCCACCAAGAAAACTCTACCGTTTCGCCACAAAGGCTTCACAGCGATACTGCAAGAGCCTGTGCGTCGAGGAGACATGCTCGTTGCTCAGACGGCCACCAGAGCGCGGCTGTACTGTGATATCATCATGAAGGGGCTCGAGGCGTGCTGGACAGTTTGGCGAAAGGGGATCATGGAGGAGCTGAACGACAGGCTTGGTGATCTTGAGCGATGCGCTGCCGATGCCGGTGGTGAGTACAGTCGGTTCCATGGTATACAAGCTAACACTGTATCTACAAGTGAGTCGAGACGCGGCCATGGCGGACATGCTTAGGCTCCTAATAACTGGACGAAGTGGCGACGCGGTCGGACAGCTGATAGGGGGAAAGCTCACCGAGGGCGTATGTCCTTTCTCTTCGCGTCTCTTCGCTGCACTGACATTCGCAAACTCGACAGATCCTCACAAAATGGATGGCTGCCCATGACGATTGTGTCGAACACATTCACGAGACTCTGTGTTACAGTATATTTCCATCCATCGAACGTTTACTGCTTCTGCTCGACGAACTGAGAGGCTGGAGCATGTAGTAGGTATTACGAGCACCCTTTGATTTTGTGTCGCTGATTGTAGCTGCCTTCTGCCAGCGAAAGCGCTTACGACCTTAACCTCGATATTAACAACATTAAAGACTGTGTCGAATGGGCAAAGTATCTCGCTGTTCGCGTCATGGACATGGACAAAGAGCTCACCGATGAAGCAGATAACTTTCGAGAATTCGCCAAGTGGCTGAAGTATGGTACGCTCCATGTAAAGCGGATATGTTGTTTTCTTGGTTCTGAAGTTTTCGTCGTTCAGAAATATCGCGTGCGACTCTGCATGACCCCGACGAACTCGCTGAAGCGCAGGTCGCGAAGCATGATGTTGCAGCGGCAGCTGCGTATCTGGACATGCTGTCGGACAATTCATCCAAGGTCACCAGCTGCTTTTTGGTCGACTCGGAAAGATTGGCTAGCAAGTGGGCTGCTCCCCAGCTTCCGAATCGTTCCGACCCGCAACGCCCCCTGGCCAATGTTTTAAGAGATCTTCTAAATTCGCTTCGCGGTGACATAGCGAAGAATACCGAGCTCAGCTCACTTATCCCCGACATCCCGCTTCCGCAGCCTCCACGCAAGCAGGATGAAAGCAGCATGATGGAGGAATCGATCATTGACTTGACGGTTGACAGCGACACGTCCGAAAATCCCAAGTCGGAAGGTCCATCAGCGAGAGCGCCCGGCGAAGATCCTTTGTGGGCTATAGCAGATGTCATGCTTGCGAAGGTGGAACAGCTCCTGTCTAATGCTGTCAAGGAACGAAGTCACCCGATACAATTCAGCGCAAGTTTGGAAACAGTCGGCCCGAATGAGCTGTTCGTGAGGAGAGTAATGGAGGACGAGGTACGCCGTTCACCCGCTGGACGATAAAATGCGTTCGCAACTGATTCAATGATCTACAAGATTTCCTATACGGTCACTCATGTCCGAGGTACTCGGCATCGTAAGTGTGACGAGCCTTAGGGTGCTACAAGTCTTAGCCAGCAACTGACATATTTCCCAGTCGTCGTGACTGCCTCTACCCAAACCGGCTCGACCTCCAAGAAGTTCTCCCTTCCGGAATACGTCAGGATAGCCGGTATTGACTTCTTCGATGACGAGGAATTGGTGATTATCCTACACTTCGATGGTGGCGATTCAGGCGCAGGTAGGAATGCCCGTCGCTTCCCTGACTAATCGTTCTAGACTGACGTGGAAATGCTTTGCCTCGAACCTTGTAGATTCTGTATACCTCGCAGCTGTTCAGCTCTTTGATTTGCATATGCTGGACGAGAACGCGTCACAAGGAGACACGTCGATTGAAGTAAGCAGACCCTATTTCTCTCGGAAAGTACAACTCACTTATGCACTTGCGCTTGTATCAGACTTTGCCGATCTCGCGATCACGCCGCATCGGGACAACGCGTAGCAACGCCCCGGCAGAGACTATCTCGTTGGCCTTGAATGGTAGAAAAGGCCGACGATTCGCCTGTGTGGGAATGCCCCACAGCACAACGTCAGTACCGGGCGATGAAGAAGGAATCAAATCTGTCGGAGTCTTTGACATGGATGAGAACGAGGGCGCCGACGAAGAGGACGGCGAGGAAGCGAGTGGCGAGCAGCAGGGCGCGGGGGAGGGCCGTGAGTATGAGATGGAAGTAGATTAAGCTTCCGTGCAATCAACGCTCAATGTGAAATGTGAAGTGATCTCATGCAAGCCAGGCAGTCAATGCTTGATGAAGTTGAATGAATGACTTTATGCAGTGTACACGTACAGCTATTGTACAATGTCTCGACTTGACGCATGCGAGAACCGCATGCCCTTCCAGAATGACACTCGGAGAATGCTGCCAACAGCGGTCTATGCCAGAATACCCTGGCCCTTGGGACCATGAGCCAGCTCGATGACCTTATCGACAATGGAGAGATCTGTGTGAGCGCTTGCAGGTGAGCTATTTGCACCTGTATTGATGCAAATGTTCCTTCTTACCGAGATCATCGCCCATATTCGTGCTCCATAACACCTTGACTGAGAGGTCCTCATTCACTCGGCCGATGATTTCACAGTATTTTGATGCAAGGTTTGCTTCCTGAAGAATCGAATCGATCAGCGAATACTCCAGCCCGTGACGAATGCATCGTCGCTCGTACCCTATGCAGCTGTATCTGAATTTCCCCGCCATCGCTTGCTGCAACAACTGCCGTGTCCCCCTCCATTCGCTTGACCTCGGCCGTGAGGCGAACCGTACTTCCGACATGCTGACCGAGTCTTGCAGAGTTAACTCTTTCTGGAGAAAGGAACGTGCATGTATCAGATCAGCGAACGAGTCGGAGCAAAATGCATTGAGATCTGCGACTTACGGGTGTCCCCAAAAGACATGATGATAAACTATGGTTTGATGCCTTGAGATTGTGGAGTAAGGTAGTGTAGGTCCTGAACGCTGTCTCTTGCTGCGATGCTCCACCTGATATGTTGACGAGGATCGTTTCAGAATTCCATCAAGATCAAGGTGATGAAGCCCACGCTTGCACGCGTCGCACATGAAGAGCAGTCGCGTCGACGGAGACAGCCTGTTCGCTCGCCGTTCGAATGACGTTTGACTGCATCGAACTCAATCATCGGCCTCGTCTTTAAAACCTCCTGTGGATGTCCAATACTTGTTCACCCCCGATACTAGAGATCAAGCATGTCCGCACAACCTCCATCGAACCCCGGCGCGACAGCTGCCGTCACGCGGGGGACGTCCGCACCGACAATATCGCAACAACGCCAGCGACCTCACCCATTGCCGCACGAATTCAGCACGGATCCTAGAGTGCACTACGATAAGGCCGTAGGCAAGTGGCAGTACGAAGACGAGACGAACGGTCAGGAGTTTGAGTGGAATGAACCGGGGCAGACGTGGGTACCAGTCGTGAGTGTCGAGGGATGACGTTGATCTGCAGGCAATAAATGGTTTGGCTTCCGCGACAGATCTCCGACGACCTCATAAAGGCTCAACAGGCCGCATACGCTATACAAGGTGTTGATGAGAATGTACGTTGGCGATGCTGTAACCTGCAATCTGGCCGACTGGATCTTATTGTTAACCCTGTGCAGGAAGCGGTCGCTCCGAAACGGCACATCGAGAACCAAAGAAAACGGAAACAGGCCGAAATCGACTACACCTCCAACGATCCCATTCCCTCGGCTTCCACTGGATTACCGCCACCTTCAGGATCCGAGCTGGCAGCCAAAAATCGTCCAGCAAAAGTGGTCAAACCACGTCCAGTCACGGATGTCTACGTCTCCAACCTTCCGCCGAGGACAACCGTCGATCTGTTAGCCCGCATTTTCGGCAGGGCAGGCTTGCTAATGACGGACGATGAGGGGAATCCAAAGATCAAGCTATACACCGATGAATCCGGAGCGTTCAAGGGAGATGCGCTGGTATCGTATTTCAAAGGAGAAAGCGTCGATCTAGCTGTCACACTCTTTGACGATACCGAACTTGAAATGGGCAGTGGCGAGGGCAACATACATGTGAGCAAGGCGGAATACAAGAACAAACCGAGCCGCGACGAGCAGCAGGAGGAGAAACGCGCAAAGGAAGCCGATTCGAAACAATCGAAACCGGCGGATCTTGGCATAGGTGTTGCGAAACAACCTGGGAAGAAGGGAAAGAAACCGAAGGAGAAGACAGAGGATCAGAAGAGAGCTGCTAAGCGTATTCGCAATCTGCAAAGGTGAGCAGCAACAACGGCCGCATAATCACAGTTATCGAGCCAAACTGCCTTGCAGCAAACTGGAGGACTGGTCGTCTGGGTCAGACAACGAAGATCCGGCTGCACCGCTCGGTGGCGCGCCTCTGCCAGGGAACAACCGGATGAATCGCGTCGTCGTGCTCAAACACATGTTCACGTTGAAGGAGCTTGAAGAGGATCCAGGTCTGGCCCTTGAGCTCAAGGAGGATGTCAGGGAGGAAGCCGAAACTATCGGTACCGTGACGAATATACATCTTTTCGACGTAAGTGTCGTGCATTTGATGCGTGAGCGTCGTCAAATCTAGCTCCACTCCAAACCACAGAAAGAGGATGATGGTGTCATGACGATCAAGTTCAAAGATGCCATCTCAGCTCAGGCGTGCTTGCTGGTACGTTTCTCCCTCTTTGTTCGAGATTCCAGTTCTGAGCGGTATTGGTCGTAGAAAATGAATGGCCGGTTCTTCGGAGGCAGACAGGTAGGCCATCCCGTCGATCAGGTCACAGCACATGCTGATTTACATGTTGTTCATCCTCTCAGATTCAAGCATCCCTGTATAATGGCAAAGAACAGTTCAAGGAGTCGGGCAGGGGTGATGAATTCCTGGATCCAGATGAGCGTGAGGCCGAGGAGAAACAGAGGCTGGATCGATTTGCCGCTTGGTTGGTGGATGAACGGGGCGAAGACGGGGAAGACACGCCGGCTTGAGGAGGTCTTCCTTCACCACAATGTACCAGGATATCTGACGTGGGGATCGTCACTGGTGCATGGGATTGCGTAAATCCTGGACGGGGCGCCATGATTCCCCGTTGATGCATTCTCGTGTTGTACCTAACACGCAAATTTACAAGTGGAGAGCCAGGAAGCGAAAGTCGATTCCACCTCACTGATCCGTCACCCTCTGTTCACCGTATGGTCACCGATCTAGCTGTCATGGCGACGAGGTCTTGCGCGTACTCTCCTCCCTCGCCTCATTGCTTGAAGCAGATTCAGTTTTCACGCTTACCGAATTACCGAATATTATGAGTTCCGATTTAGGGTACATTAGAGGGCATTTACAACCTCTGTCCTGCCAAGAATCTCAAGAATACGGCCGGAGCACAAAATGAACACAAACAGACTTGCTGCGGAGGCTGCCGAGCGAAACCTACTCGAGTCGACGACTGGAAGGATGACTACAGGCAAGTTGTTTGCATCGTAGACCACGCACTGTTAGCATCGAATCCTCTCTGGCTGAAGAAGGCGCTTGCTTGGACGCTCTCGCCTGACTTTCGAGGATCGCCCTATGTCAACGCCGACATCGCTACTCTTTCCGGTGCACATTCGACCATGACGGCAGCAACTGAAATAACCTCACTTCCTCCTCTGGATTTTGAGGAGCACGAGTCGCCATCGCATCATGGGCTGTTGGGTGGGTTCCATAGCCGGAAACCTGAACTCCACGGCGCACCGATGTCAGCTACCGCAAAATCCCTGACGAATCAAACCGCTCAAATGATAGGCGCAATGAAGAGGGACAATTTGGGCTTGCATCACAACAGGACTGCAGGAAAGGAGAGTATGGACGGTTCCAAAGATGGGATCGAGAAACTGGCGGTCACTCAAGTGCTTGATGACCCACACGCCGCCGATGTGGACGGTGGGATCGGCCAACATCTTCGCTCGGACGACCGGTCATCTGTTCCGGACAGTAAGCGGAGAGCATCCAGGCCCCTTTCCACTGGAACCTTTGGCAGTGACGATGGAAGGAAGAGCTCTCATGATATGAATGGCGGTAACACGGTCAATCTGCAACGATCGAGCGATTTTGGTTTAGAGGAGTCCTTTGGCGCTGGCTTGCCATTCAAGGCGCCCCAGAATGGCCACGCAGTCGTAACACCGACAACGAACAACCAGATCAATCCTTTCCATCAGCTGTCATTTCCCGACGGCTCATCACCGCCATGGATAGCCAAGCCACTCTCTTACGCCGAATCGCCGACCAAGTCAGAGTCTGCTTTAGCTCCCGCCGTTCATATCAAACGAGTCAGTCGTGATACCGTGGTCCTGGTTCCGGCGACCCCGTCTGTCGAGCCAACCTCGCAAACATCGGGCTTTCCGCATGACTTCATGGCGCAGATATCGCATCATGATCAACAGCTGGAACTCACCAACGGGCATTTGCTTATCGTCGAGAACAAGGAGGAAAAGAAGGCTGGATTCTTAGGCAAATTCGAACGCGCATTCACAAAAGGCACAATGACGAACGAAACAGTGCATCCTGCAACTGCTCGCGGCGAAACACATACGGAAACCCTCAAGCCTGTCGTTCCAGCCGACTTCCGACCACAAGGTCCGCCTGATCAAGAAGCAAGCGAAGTGAGAGGCAACGCTCCTCCAAGCCCACCTATTAGCGAACCGGAGCTGGGATCCGATGAGGCTCGTGCCTCTATACCGCATCCAAGTGGTGCTGTCTTTGCGACTGCCCCGAATCCGTTTAGGATATCGGCTCCCATATCTGGCGCACCACTTGTCATAGAAAACTTGCCCCGAGACTCCACAATGGGTCCAGATGAGGCATTATCGCCCCGCACGCCATCGCGCAGCCTGTTCGCCAATCACCCATCCGACGAGAATGTAAATTTTCGGTCCATCTCTGGACAATCATATACGACTGAGCCTGAGATGCTCGCGGCCGATGAATTTGTCCAAGGACAAGCCCTGCGGCGACCCTCTGTCATCACGTCAACCTTACAGCCTCCTCATACTGTGAACGCCGACGCTTTTACCGCCAATTCTCACAATGGCACAGCGCCACCCGCTGAACGGAATGTAGTCCTTGCGCCGCCCGTTCTGACTGGCACAACCCGCTCCGGCAGTATCGCCGCAATCAAACGTGGGGGCAAAGGTCTCAGTGGGACCGCATCGGGACGCAACTCTGTCGCCAGCGCATTGGCGGTCGATGCGAATGATCGTGGGATGTCTCCCGCGAGCCTGCAAGCAGGTGGTCGACGTATGTCGTCTGATCGGCACTCCAACAAGGGGCGATCCTCTCTGGACCAGGTTTCGCACAACAGCTTGGGACTCGGCATTCCGTCCAACTCGCTTCAGAGTGTAGCCGGTATGGTTGTCGCACCTTTGCAGAGCCCGGCCCTCGCTCCACCTGCCATGCCTGAGAGGCGAAACACAACCGGAGGGCCTTCCAGTCCTAGAATCTCAACGCGCTCTCCTTTAATATCCTCTCAATCGCAACTTCAGATACCATTGTCTCCCGGCGGCTCGCAAGGTCTCAGCGGAGGACTGCTTGGTACTCGCAAAAGAACGATGACGGATGTGCCGGGCTTGGACGGCTCCGCATTGGACCCCGATATTCTGGCAGAAGCAGATCGTCTACGGAAGGAACGCCTCAATCGCCGGCAGCGGAAGAAAAGCGGCAGTGAAGATGAGACTGTAAGGCTTGATCCCGAGGCTGTGGCGGCGGGACAGCTTGCCACTGTGGAGGATACGCCTGGTGATAGCACGGTAGCCAGATTCGAATCCCACCTCAAGCAAAAGGAACGACAGCTTGCGACGGATCTTGATAAGGTCCTAGTGGGAAACCTGATAGGGGAGGACCACGTCAACTATGTGTTAATGTATAACATGCTGACGGGCATCCGTATCGCCGTAGGTACTCTTGGCGCACAAGCAACAGCCATGGATGACTGATCGACCGAATAATAGGTTTCACGATGTCAGGCAAAGATGAAGAGATCCGTGACGGAGTCAGACTACTCAGCAAAGCACAAATACTCCTTCGATATGTCAGTAGTAATCCCTGTTGTCCTATGAAAGGTGTGATCACTGACCGAAGACGCTTTCCGGCAGCGTCGGTAACGAGCTTACACCGTCTGCGAAATACGACTTCAAGTTCAAGGACTATGCTCCCTGGATTTTCAGAGAGCTCCGCGAGGACTACTTTCACCTCGACCCAGCCGACTATCTTCTCTCGTTGACAGCAAAATACATCCTCTCAGAGCTGGGATCACCCGGCAAGTCAGGATCGTTCTTCTACTTCTCGAGAGATTATCGCTTTATCATTAAAACGATCCATCATGCCGAGCACAAATATCTTCGATCAATCCTGAAAGATTATCATCAGCACGTCAAAAATAACCCGCACACTTTGCTCTCCCGCTTCTACGGTCTACACAGGGTTAAATTGCCCAGAGGACGGAAGATACATTTCGTCATCATGAACAACTTGTTCCCCCCTCATCGAGATATTCACGAGACCTATGATCTCAAAGGATCCGCTCATGGTCGCGAGTACCCTGAGGAAAAGGCAAAGCTTAATCCGAAGGCTACATTGAAGGACTTGAATTGGCTACATCGGGGTCGTCAATTCGAGCTTGGTCCCGAGAAGCGGGCTCTTTTCTCGGAGCAATTACGACGAGATACCGAATTCCTCAAAAGAATCGGCGTCATGGATTATTCCTTACTAATCGGCATTCACAATATGGAACGCGGCAATCGAGATAACATCCGAGAAAATCAGCTCAGTGTCTTCCATGTGAGTCCCTGCGCAACAAAGGAGATGTCTGCAATCTAACATCAACCGTGTAGCCGGATGTAGGAGGGCTTGTTCGCAGAAAGCCTAGCTCTGTAAAGGGCAACTCGGAAGCGGCGGCGGTGCGGAAGATCGTAAAGCGGTCTGATCCAAAAGCCATGTCTTCAGCGATACAAGAACTGCCGACCATCGATTCGACCGATAGACGGCATTTCCTCTTCTACCAGGATGAAGGCGGGTTGCGGGCTACCGATGAAGCCAATCATGCCATGGATATCATCTATTATCTGGGCGTCATCGATATTTTGACGCCCTACAATACAGTTAAACGTCTTGAGCATTTGTGGCGCGGGACAACCATTGACAGGGTAAGTGCAGATCATCTCACGAGATACGAGAGGAACCTCATGGCTAGATGCTTTTTAGCACATGATCTCTTGTGTACCTCCGCAAGAATACGGTGAACGTTTCCTACGATTCCTATTATCGTTCATGCGCGGCGCCGACACCAGCAACAGACCTAAAATGGAGTAGGATCAGAATGACGTTTTGTTTTTTCCACACGGACAATATCATCCGAGCGACACTGCGCTCAATCGCATTGTATACCCTTAGCTTTGTGTTGTATATCAATTTTACACGCTCGCCGAAGGGTGTCCATCACTAGCCCATCCCCATCTATACCCAGGATCCGCCGCAAATGCATCTATTTGCCCATTGAGATAACCACCGAGCAGCCACAGACTCTGTTGGATAACCCCTAACAGACGGGTAATGCCACAGGCTTCCGATCCCATGGCACATGGAACATTGGCAGTATTGTCGACCCGGAACCTCTTCGTCGGTAAAACAATCCTTGCTCAAGATGTCGCGGCCAAGGAAAAAGTCAGGCATACGACTTCCCGATCTAAATAAATCGAGTTCGCTGACGACAATATCGGCGTTAGAGCCTATGGCTAGTAGCGCCTCGCCAATTCTCGACCGTCTGGCCGGAAGCAGCCGAACGTGAATAAGTTCAGCCTCTTCGTCTGGAGAGTATCAAGATGATTGAGTGTCGGGATGCAGCCACCAATAGATTCCAGACATACCGAAACCATGTTCTTGCTGTGAGAGAGAGAGCTGTTCAAGAGCACGTTGCCACCCGCTGACCCTGATCCCAAGACCTTGAACCCGATCCCGCAAAATATTCTGGAGTAAAGAGGTGGATGCAGCATCCCGTGTAAGAGCTATTTGAGAGCTTCCTGGATATGGTGCCGCCGGGACTTTGTTGTTCGTGATGGACAGCGCAAACCCTCGTGCTTCGGTACATATCGTTTGCATCAGTTTTAATGCAGCCGGATGTGAAAGCACAAAGTCGATGGCTGATGTCTGAGCCGGAGTCGAGTATGGGGACTCCAACGCCTCTTGTGCAGCGGAGAGGACACTCCTGAACGCGATGGTTCGCACGAGCTGAAAGTACCACTCCATATGAGCCAACAATAGCCAGGCAGAGTCTGCTCCAGTGCAAGATAAGCCGTGGTTCTACGTGCGAAGACTACAATGCTTACCAGCCTCATAACTTCGGGCACGCTGATGGCCTCTTTCGTCGATCTTGTGATCGAAATCGTCGAAGCGGCTTCGGAAGAATAGATTTTCTATAGAGAAGAGATGCAACAGCAGTGTTGACGTATGCACTCGTTCATCCATTGTAACTCTGCAACGCCTGCGCATTAATACGTGCTGACAAACAGCCAAAGAGATAAATTCTTACCTGAATGCGGCGGTTGCGAATTCTAGATATGATACTAGCCAACCGTTCCCCTCGATCTGGGGCGTGTTCTCGAATCCGAAGGACTGCAAAGTCGACCAAACCCGAGACAAAAAGGAGTCCAGAGATGTGACGTCCATCTTTCGCATTTCCGATTCGAAGGCGCGCAGTAGATCATCGTATGCGCTGTTATTCACGATGGCAAGGGCGCATGACTGAGCCAGCGCCCGTTCGGGATCTGACACAGTACTGAACATCGGTTTGATCGGTGCAATCAGCAAGTCGCCGCGGGGCGAGAAGGTGGCCAAGATCGAGGAGTTCAACGACCGGTTCAAAACCCGATGACCTATTGACGTATATTGTATCGGCCCATTGCCAACACCTGAGAGGATATTTAGGACGTACCGGATCCCAAGTGTATGTCTGTCTCTGCAAGGGTCAGTTGCTCGCCGTTCAAAGTGATCCTCGCTATCCTGTCGACAGCTCCATTCCTAAGTGAAAAGTACGTGTTCGCTCCAGTTTCCTCGTGAAGTCCTGGCGGAAGGCGAAAGGTCTCTGGCGGCAGTGTCGTTGATCCTAGTTCCGTGGGCGTCTATCACCAAGAGGTTGTTAGTCACGAAATTGTTGTCAGAAATTTTTTACGGCGAGACGGGACACTCACCCATTCCAATCTCGACAAGTTCTTGATATCTGGTTTCCTCTCGGTCTGATCGGGAGCGGACAATTCGGCAAAGGCGTCGCTTACCTCCAGTTCTCGTCTGGATAGCCTGATATGTTCCGGGCGTATGCGATTCCGGCCTCTTGACGAATCTAGTGCTGCTTGGGATCAGAACATATAGTCTTGAGACTGGGCTTCACTGACTTTGGTTCTGCTCCGTAAAACACAGGACCAAATCGAGATCCCTTCCTTCTCTTGAAAAACGATTTGAGGTATCGTCACCTACGGGTTCACTGATAGAATGGTCTTGCGATGTGACGTCCTCAAGGAAAAAGAGATCGAGAAGGCGAGTGTTTTCGGGCTGATTTTCGTATATGGAGTAGGGGAAATTGATCTGAGGGATCGGTCTGGCGGAGACAGCTAGTAAATTGGCAAATCAGCGATATTCAGAGTATCAGCGATGACATTGCGTACAAGGTATTCCGCTGAGAAGATCAAGGCGCAACTCGGTAACGCATATCCAATCTTCTTCCTCGCCCTCTAAGGCGTTGACGAGTTCGTCGTCCAGCGCTTTCGCAGCTTGCAACGCATTCACGTGGTCGATCGAGTCGTCCAGAGGCGCAGTTTGGAGAGAACTCTGAAGACCAGCAGCTGATCCTTCGCGCATCACGCCTATTGACGCGAGAGCTTCGACGGAAAGTTCATTAGGCCCACGGTGGCGGGGCGCGGACTGTAGGAGTTTCACGACTTCCGACGATATACCAGTATTGGCAGGAGATCTAATGAAACCGGTCGACCCGTTCGTGCCGTTCTGAATAGATGCGTGCGCTCCTTGCGTGCCATCGATCGGCATCGAGTTGACAGGCACCTGTATACGAGTCGGGCGATAACTCCGAAAAGCGACCCAAATGGTCTCATCCTCTTCCCTCATGAAGATGCCCGCCTGTCCTGGCCGGATTTGCCGGACCTTGCGAGGCGTACTGGTGGGCGTCTCAACGGAGTTCAACGGGAGTGCATCCGCGGGTGCGGCTGTGCTTTCCGCCAAGTCTCCGATGCTGCTCTGTTGCTGTTGCTGCAAGATTTGCTGCTGCTGTTGTTGCAGTAGAGGCTGCTCAGGACTGCTGGCTGCCGATGAATCCGGTTTTCCGTTTTCGGTTTTGGCTGGGATTCCGGCGATAGTCACGGGACTCTCCTCGGCTTCGAGTAAAACCACAGATGGTGTCAGGATGGGGCAGGAGATGACATCCAGCTTGGGGTAGACTGCATTCGTACTGTCGCTTAGAGCCGGATCATTCGATCGAGTGCCCGAGGGCGTCGGGAAGCTCGGCATTGCGGAAAAGTAGAGATTCAGGTGATGATCCGCAAACAGCACAACGAAGGTCGGGTTCGAAATCGCGCTGGAATACGTTGGCTGGACAGGACCGACAACAGGTGTTCTCCTAGGAACAAACGGTTTTTCCTCCAACGCCGCACCTTCCCCTTCGAGCTTCTTTGACGCCTCTGCGGCCTGAACGTCCCCGAAAATGCCGTCTATGGCAGGTTCCTGCTTTACTCCATTGGCCTCGGGATTCGACCTTCCTCTTTTCGCGTCATCTGTTGCCGGTTTCTTATCTGAGTCGTCCTGCTGGCTCCCGTGGTAATCGCCCTGCAATGTCCATTTCCTGGGTGGGAACAGCCATGTACACGCTGCTGCGCAGTACTCTGTCCTCCAGGAGGCGTATATGTCAAAGGTGTGGCTGTAGGTGATACGCGCAGCGGATTTCTCTGGTCGAGTATACAGGACAAGTACGCCGCCAAGGTCCTCGTATTCTTCCACCTCGGTATCGTAGCCTTGAGAAGCGAAGTCATTCGGCGAGGGAATGGTCGCCGTGACAAGTGCTGGATCTGCCCCGTTGACAATATCCTGGACGGCTTGATTGGTGGCCATAGTTGCCAGATGAGCGCTCGCGGCTGCGCGCTGACCAAGTCTCCGCCGAGTTTCATTAGATAGCTTCGGGAAGAATGCAAGAAAGAACCGAGGGTCATGTGAGCGGGACAGGATCGTTGCCGGAGCGTAGCTGTAAGCCGGCGCATCCGTGATGATTCGCGGTAGCGGGAGTGCATGCGTTTTGTCGAGGTTGGAATTCAGGATCGGATAACTCGAGGGCGACGGCAGCTTTGGGCTTATCGATTTTGCAAAGAGAACCGGATGCAGTCGCACGTTTGACAAGCCCGGGCAGAATATGAGGATTCCAGGGGATACGAAAAGGGCTGATCTGATGGATGACGGATTTGAACTGAATCTCTGACGTGCTTGTGTAAGGTGGACAGCTTGTACTTACGCGAAATGTCTTCGTATACCCCCACTTTGAATGTCTGGATCCAGGACCTCTTGAGAATCTCTTCTAGCCCGTTTCCGACTGTTGCGCGGATGGGCATCCTCATCCCGATCCCTGTTCAGGACCGGTCTTTTGCTCTGCATCGCTTCGGACGGTGTTTCCGGATCAACACAGCATCGCCCTGTTTACTCTTGAGCTAAACAGGTGTTGAGCTGGTGAGCGACAGACGTGCAGAATATACGCAAGATGGCGGTCGTCCTGGCCCTCATATTCGACATCCCGACGCTTTGACCAGACGGGGGACACGAGACTCGATCGCAACAAAGTAAACAACGGCCAAGTGAGACCTGGATGCTCTGGCTTCTCGAGAGTACGTCACCTCGCTGCGGAGGACGGGTGATGTATAACGTTGAACCGTCCTTACCCTTGATAGTCTCGCATTTCAGGGACGGCTTTGTATATTTGCCAACATCCGAAGAGATTCAACTCAGCAAAGAACTAGCGAAGACAGACCTCGTGCAGTATGGATCCGAAGATACTAGAACGGGCAATCAGCCAGTCAACCTGGTCGCCCAAATACGAGGAAGTGGGTTATCGATTCTGGGCCTGCATTCAGCCATGGCATGTATGCTGAACAGCTTCATGATCAGATCCTGCAAGAACCGTATAACTACCTTTCCTCTTTACCGGGAAAAGAAATACGGACCAAGCTCATTGAAGCCTTCAACGTCTGGCTTGATGTGCCGGAAGCCGACCTGGGAATAATAAAGAATGTTGTCCGGATGTTGCATACTGCTAGCTTACTGTATGTAAGCCTTTGCAATCACGGAATGCACCATGCAGCGAAAGCTTTCTCACTGACTGTTATTCCCGCAGAATGGACGATGTGGAGGATGACAGTCAATTGCGTCGCGGTATTCCTGGTTAGTCTCATCGCGTGCAAGGACTATCTCGTTCATCCTTATAATTCATGATTGTGGCTCAGTGACACACAAAATCTTTGGAGTCCCGCAGACCATCAACACCGCAAACTACGTCTACTTCCAGGCCTTTCAGGAACTCTTCAAGTTCCGGGATAGAGGAGAAACCGATTCGATTCAAGCGGGGCACAAAGGCTCTCCGGCGAGGAAACCGAATCGTCATGGAGTGTATCTAGATGAAGTGATAACAGGTCAGCGATCTCGTAAACCAGCTTGTGAACGCTTGGCTTAAATCCCATTCCCAATGTAGAGGAGTTGATAAATTTGCACCGGGGCCAGGGATTAGACCTGTTCTGGAGAGATTCCTTGACCTGCCCAGCGGAAGAGGAGTACATACAAATGGTCTTGGGGAGTAAGTGGCCGTTATGGAGAGGTCTTGACAATTGCCTAATATTCTGAATGTAGAGACCGGCGGATTGTTCAGAATTGCAGTCAAGCTGATGATGGCCAGGTCTGCGTCCGAGGTGTGCGTTCAACTCATCGTTGCTTTTGCGCATACATGACTCATCTCCTTGCATTCATTGACCCGCAGCGACTTTGTTCCGCTCGTAAATTTAATCTCGATACTGTTCCAAATACGCGACGACTACATGAATTTAGCATCAATCGAGTATGGCGACAACAAGGGCTTCTGCGAGGACTTGACGGAAGGGAAATTCAGCTTTCCGGTTGTGCACGCTGTCAGGGCGAGCGAGACCGACAGGCAGATACTAAGTGAGGCGTCGAGTGCGGAATGAGCCTCCGCTCCATTCGCTGATACCTTGCCCATAGACATTCTGCAAAAGAGGACACAGGACCACGCATTGAAAGCGCACGCTGTCCAAATCATGCAGGAAAGAACGGGCTCGTTTCGATATACCCGTCAGGTTCTGAATCAACTCCAGGAACAAGTTCGCAGGGAGATTGCAAGACTAGGCGGGAACGAATTGTTGGAAAAGATCGTAAAAAGCCTGGATGTTCCTCTGGAAGACGGTGACAAGCTGCTATGACATGGACACATGTCCTGACACCATACACCATACTAGGCAAACAGTCGTTCTGACATGTTTCCGTCATCCCCTGGGTATATTTGATATTTCGAGTTGGGTCTTTGTGTCTGGCAGAAGGTCTTGGCCTGCGCCCAGGGGTGACTCGCCAATCGCGTCCTCGATCTCTTTCACTGCTCTCTCGGACGTCAGTGCAGTAAATGCGGTGTATCCGGATGACGTGAACTAAGCCCGTAAGGTCCGGCGACGGCGTAAAGCTCGTTCACTGAACGGCGAACCTGGCGGACATGTAGCCTACAGATTCCGTCACCCCTGCCGCAGAGATTTCGAAAGTTTGGATCCGCGAAGGTTTCAGAAGTTGTCCGTACGACGAGGTGATTTCTTGCATGAAGACTGGACGAAGGTGACTGACAGGTAGCTCATCAAGGCGCTTCGCAAATCTCCTCCGAGCGTCCCTACCTGCAGTATCTAATATAATATGGGATTAGCGGAACGCAAAAACAAGCAGAAGATCGGAAGCGATCCTCGAAATCTAACATGGAGTCAAGGTGAGATGAATGAACAGTCAGTCGAAATCTCGCTCATCATAAGCCCCTTTACGCAGACACAAACCGGTTCTCATTCCAACATCTTCAGAAATTCGGCTGGGATCCATCTAAAGGCCTCGGTACCGCGAATGACGGCAATCCCAACCATATCAAGGTGGTCAAGAAGCTCGATGCGGGCGGTATCGGAGTGAACCGAGCTCTTAAGGAAGGTGCAGAAATTGGAGGTGCTGGAGAGGGTCTTGACGCTGTCCTCAAAAGACTGAAAGCGACTGGTTCGGGTCCAATTGTCTTCAACGACGATGACGAAGAGGAGAATGGCGAATCCGCCGTGAGCAGTGAGAAGGAGGAGTCCGAAAAGACATCGGTGAATGCAATGGTCGTGGTGCCGATAGTAGCACCGGAACCGCGTAAAATCATGGCGTAAGTCATGACTTATACTCGAGGAGGATGCACGCTAAGAATGATCGCAATACAGTGCCCGAAACAAGTATATCAAGTCGAAGAGGCTAGCATCGCAATCTCCCGCCGCCATGGCCGAGATCCTCGGCATACCCGTCTCCGCCTTGCCATCTTCTGGCGCTTCCACACCAGTTCCGACATTACATAAAGCTCACATCAACACATCGTCGGCACTCTCTGGCGAGCCTATCTCTGCACACTCTGGCGACTCCACACCGACGACAGAAACGCCATTAGACGACGGACGCGCAGAAAACATGCTTACCACGTCCACATTATCGGTCTACGAATACTTCCGTCGAAAGCTGGCTCAAAAGAAGGCTGAAAGGGAGGGGCTGCCGGTGCCGGAGATGTCATATGTGCCTGGAGGGTACAACGAGGTTTCGAAAGATTTCGAAGGGAAGAAGATCAAATTCGAGATGGAAGACGAGGACGAGGATGACCAGCCCGTCAATTCTGGAATTGAATCTGAACCATCAGCCGACGCATCCGGAATTGCGACGACAGCAGTTACTGCGCTTCAAACGAAAGAGGAGAGAAAGGCCCTGCAGAAAGCAAGCAAGGAGGCGGAAAAGGCAGCGAAAAAGGCAGCGAAGGCGGCTAAAAAGCAACAAGAAGCAGTAGAGAGGTCTACTTCCAGCAAGAGAGATAAGAAACGCAAGCGCGATGACAGCGATGTTGAGACGGAAAGGAAGAGCTCTAAGGGCAAAGAGAAGGCGACGGACGATGTCGATGCCGCTGTGACTGCAAAGGAGGCGAAGAAGGCAAAGAAGGATAAGCGCGAGAGCAAGAACAAGCGGAGAGAAATCTTGTCAACTGCAACCTTGACCGAACAGCCCGAGGTGTCCAGTGTGAAAGGCGCAAAGGTGAAAAAGGAGAAACGCCAGGATGTGAGTACGATACGCAGAGTCTCCTTTATCGGCCAACAGCTAAACGCCCGAATATAGAAGTCATGATGCCGCCGTCTCCAGTCTCGGATTCGTATCTTTGCGCAGGTTGTGAACAAATGTCCCTGAACTCGTCCATGTATCATTCATGTATCGGATCATATGCAATTGGCTTGCGGCCAAGGGCAAGCTCACCCCCTCAAGCCTTGCTTGGAGGTCGTTGGGCTATCTGGCCGGAAGGTTCTGGTATGAGTGCAAGAACAATCCTCTCTCGGAGCTTGCAAATGTCCCCTAAGCTATCGACTGAGGACCTATGTACAGGATGGGATACAGTTATCCAGGTACAGATGGACATTACCATTCCGGTCATGCCTACATACTCTCCCGAGAATCGAGTTGACACAAATTCACAACGCCTTCATACTATAATCCGGAACAGCACAGCAGGAACTTTGGCCGTTCTGTCTTCGCGGTATGTTATGAAGCGGATAGCCAAGCCAGCTAGCGAATATCAGGTAGGACCCTCGACTTCAGCCAAACAGAGGGATCGCGTGCATAAAACTTGCTATCATTCAGCTCTGTCTGATGGCACCTCGTATCACGTCTCCTATCGAGCAGAAAATCACGGAACAGAGCCGCTTATTGATTTTGTGACTTGGTGTAGACTCGGATACTTCCGCATTCCGAAGAGTCGGGAGGGCGATCGAGCGTCTCGTGCGATCTTCATTCAAAATTCGGACTCTGGCATTGCCTCGACTGCCAATTGTGTGGACGCAGTACTATACGATTTGAGTGGTCCCCTCTGAGACATCGCTAGCAACATGTCTGTTATGATGGGCAGGACCGTATTCGGCTCGGTTTGGCGGGCGACTTCCGTCGCTCAACCATCGTGCCATCTGAGATCTGTAAGTAGCCCTGTACAGGGTTGAGGATTTAGATTGACAATTGTCCTATTCTTCACAGGCTACGAGATTAGGTTTGCGCTCTTCAAATTCCCTCCAGCGCGGCTTTGCTGCAAGCAGCCGTTTATGCGTACCGCCACCGTCATCGCCCGTACAAAATGTGGCCTCAGTTGAGAGCTCTACGACAGCGGCTTCATCGAGCAGGAGCGTCGACAGTGCTACCGCTCGGAGACTAGTACAAGAACATCAACGGCGTCTCTATGAATCACGAAAGATGAAGAGCAGGAATGCGGCACTATATGTTGCAGGAGCTGTAAGTCGTCTTTTGGTGTTCGGGTTCATCCAAGGCATTGATGAATACGTCTCTGCAGCTTATCCTGACATTAGGCTTTACCTATGCAGCCGTCCCAGCATATCGAGCATTCTGCTCTGCTACCGGATTCTCCGGCGTACCGATAACAGACTCCAACCGGTTCCTGCCGGATCGTTTATACCCGTCAGAAGAGTCCGCCAAGGCGGAGCGAATCACGGTTCACTTCGAGGCCACCGCAAGCGACGAACTCAAATGGAAATTTACGCCGCAGCAGAAATTTGTCAAGGTGCTGCCCGGTGAGACTGCGCTGGCTTTCTATACAGCAGAGAACTGGGGTACGGAGGATGTTATTGGCATTGCTACCTATAACACAACACCATCACGGGTACGTTTCGGTCCGGTCTTCCTCCATTGTAAGGAATCTGACACTCCTTTCCCATCACTCTCAGATGGCACCCTACTTTGCCAAAGTGGAATGCTTCTGCTTCGAGCAGCAAAAGATCAGGGCGGGAGAGACCGTCGATCTTCCTGTATTCTTCTTCATTGACCGGGACATCATCGATGATGTCAGTTTGACGGGCGTGAATGATGTCGTGTTGAGCTATACATTCTTTAAGTAAGTCGAAACACCCAAGTCCATTCAATTCCACGCTGATCACCGATCCGCTTGGTAGGGCGAGGAGGAACAAACAAGGGCACTTGGAGCCAGATGCTCCGTTGGATGTCGTCGAGCGCGCGAGCGGTTTCGAGGGCTATGAATTAGCCAAGAAAGAGTAGCGGGCCCTAGTAGGCAGTAGGCAGGAGGCAGGATGACGTACCTTTCCAGAATCTAATCAGGAGACGCGTCTGCTCCAAACCCATCTTCGCCGCATTCCGTTGTATCCAGATGTACATAGTTTACTGGGCCTGCAAGATGCATGTTTTCCCCTTTCCCCCGTTTTGGGTTGTTGTCAGCTCGTCTTCATACGTAGCATGGAGATGCATGCACACCCGGGTTGAGGTCGAGACGGCTCTCGTCCGACCGCGACGAACGATCCGGCTCTTGATGTTGATTCCGTGTATAGTGACATGCGCAGCGACGCTCGAGGCCTCGGTGAGGAGTCGCGATAAGGAGCGAGAAAGGTACAAACAAGGGGTGCGATGAACCGTTCCTACAAACAGTATTGATAAACAGATATTAGAATACCAAAACAACTCTAGCGTCGTAGCTCAGTCGGAAGAGCGCTGGGCCCATAAGAAGTTATTCTTCGGTCACCCAGAGGTCACTGGATCGAGACCAGTCGACGCTACATTTTTTCTTTTCTTTTTGCTTTTACGTTTCGTGACCGACCCCGTGGGAAGGGTGAGCGCTCAGTGCCTTCCCGGTTCCCGGAATCGAGCATACTTCCAGAGCTATGTTGAGACCATCTAGCTTATGGCCAAGCTGATCCTTTGCCTACCGCCAAGACAAGCTTGACGCATGTGCCGCATTCGAGCAACTTGGCCTCCCATGCTTCAACGTTGACTGAGCTGACAAGAGCCACCCGAAACCTTCAAGCCTGTCGGTCCCCTACTTAAGGTCCCTCAAGACTTTCGCAGATGCTCGACACGCTATATCTGGCTTACTGGTCGTATTGGAATGCTTAGTGCGGCAGATGTCTGTAAGACAAAGGGGGGATTCCACCTCTAATGGACACTCAAGGTGATTCAGTGACAACCTGCTAGAGCTTTCCGGCACGCCCAGATCTGGAATATCATCGGGTGCGATGCGTGTACTACACGTAGCGTGTGATGACACATGTTGTTTTCTTCGGGGACCGCAAGTCTTGAGGCTTCCAGACTAATCTTCACTAACATCTCCGAACCTGTGAAGATGACATGCTATCAGCGAAAATTCTTACAACGAATATTTACGCTCCGACACTTACTCGAAGATACCGAGACGATCAGACTTGGCATCCTCCATAGCTGGCATGGGATAGAAATCATGTCAAACACAGACAACGAAATACTCATGGGATCATACCTTGTTTGAGCCTGTTTATGACTTGCGGATATGCGCTGGCGTAACGACAAGACTTGTCGATTGTTGCCAGACCTGTATTGAATCAGATTGGTTCAGTTTATGAGATACTGCAATGAAAGATCAATCCATGTTTTACCTTCTCGGACTAGATCCGCGTTCAAGCATGCCATCGGGTCCGTCGCAGAGTTGGGGTCCTGAGGGTCGATCAATCGGAGGTGGAGTAATTGTCCCTCTCGTTGATCCACATTGGCGATGAGTCGTTGTCCCTAAGGTCGGCAGGTGATTGTCAATTGAAGATCTTCGAAAGAACGTATGTACGGACCTCGGTAAGCTGGCGGAATCGCTCGAGAGCTTCGAAACCATAGTCCTTCTCTTGCGGTACAAGCTGAACGAAGCTGAAATAGGAAAGGGAGTTCAGCGAATGACCCGAAGGAGGCTCGCCTGACACACCTCAGGCGAGCTTCTTGTGCTTGACCAGGCAAGGACTTGAACTTGCTGTCTATCGGTCGGATCTTGGAGAAAGGTACAGTCTCTTCGTTGCCGCTGGAGATGTAATGTTTCTTTAGTAAGATATTTACTCTTAGCCAAGAGGACCTTACTAGTCAATGAATCGGATTTCGGCCTCTTGACGGATGTTGCTCGACCGCTTGACCTTGGCTCGATACCTAAAGACAAGTTGATCAACTCCCAGAAATCTCAGTATGTCGCATAGATAAACATTTACCATTGGTTGTCCTCGCTGAACTGCGCAGAGACAAGTTCGCCAACTCTTGGGGTATATCCGGCTGGCGATTTCGCCGTTTTGTTGTGCAAAGCGAAATCCTTCATGAGTTGTTCCAGAGTCGCCACGCCTAGGTGCAATTCCTGTCAGAAAAGAATCCACGCGCCAGCATGAAATGACTGACTGTCTTTGGTCAAGACCTGTACTGAGAATCCGAACGGACTTGACTCCTTGACAGACGAAACGATGACATCTAGATACTCCGGCGCAAGTGCATTTGTGCCATCCGGTTGCGCTTGCACTTGAGCGGTCTCTTCGTAATCGGCCCAGATGTTACGTTTTGCTTTCTTGGCCTCTTCTTCAGCCGCATACAGTTCGCGCGCGTAAGGCAAGTTGTCGGCGGAATAGGCATGTGTGGAAGCCAGTCCTTCACGGACGAGATCGATGGCAACATTGCTGCCATTGCTGTACATGGTGCCAATGTAGCCTCCCTGCTTATCAACGGATTCGAAGACGATCTCGACGTCTCGCTGAAGATAACGCAGAGTTGACCATCGCTGACCTTCGATGCCGAACGGTTCGCCCTTCTCGTTCGCAGATCGCGCAGCTCGAGGTGACTTGATTCCGGCGAGCACAAACGTCAGCTTTTTGTTTTCCTTGGGCAGGAAGAGTTTGAATCGCGAACCAGAAGCGACAAAGTCAACCAAGGCCGGGTGTTTGCCGGATCGCTTCCATGATGGCAAGAACTGCGCAGCCTTTGATCCAGATTCAGACGCATCGACAATTCGAGGTAGGCTGACATCCTTGGGCGAATGGAGGCCCTTGGCTTCCGTAACTGCTTTTTGTTCGGCGACGACCAGTTTGTCAAGTTCTGGAGATCTGTCTTCATCGTCCCGTCTGTGACGCAAGACAGTAGCGAGGCCCTTTTCGACCAGTTGCTCAGCCACGTTTGCTTGCGCACCTCCGTACTTGACGGTCACACACTCCTTCTCGTCGAAGTCACCCTCCTTGGGCTTGACGAAATCAACGTGAACGTGCACAGTCTTGCCGATCAGCTTTTTGCGGAGGAACTCCTTGGCTTCAGCCGCCCAGTACATCTGCTTCGGGTCATTGCCACGGGGTCCCCGAATAGAAGACAGCTGTAGTCGTCTCTCCTTCTCAGGTGTCACGCTCCCCTTTTCGATAACACTGATGGAGTCGGGACCCCATATACGGACCACAGTAGCGTCGAATTCGGTGCCCTTGGTGTTCAATGTTGTCCCCGTGGACCCATTGGCAGCATCGTTTCCGGCTCCTGCGGCTTGGTGTCCGTTTGTCTGTCTGGAAGCAGACGGGCCGGAGTAGTTTTCCCAAATCCCGAGCTTTTTCTCCTTGGCGGATTTTTCGGCAGCACGAAGTCGATCCATCCCGCCGACGGACGAGAGGATACCGGCGTGCCAATCGATTATTTTGGCAAGACCCGCCCCGAGCAGGAACTCGGCGATGTTACCGTTCGGATGAATGGCCGTTCCAATCATGATGTTGCTGGTTACAGTTTGGGGAGCTGGCAAACCGAATGCATTTGAGCTCTTTCCGCCCGCGCCGGGTTGAGGAACAGCGCCCAGCGATACGGGTGCGGAAAGAAGCTGAACCTTGACGGCTCGTTGCAGCAGTCGGCTTTCAGTAAAGAACTTTGCCTATGCATGAGAACGCAGATATGTCAGTCTCAAGGACTGAAGATCTAGCTGACTAACGGACCTCTTCACCCCACTCCTCGCTCGGAGCATTCGTCTCTCCGTCCCTTCCACTCATTGCTTTTGGTGATTTCACACCCGCAAGGGCCTAGGAAAAGATACAGTCGATTCAACTTGATGAGCGATCTGAGAGGGAAACACCAGCTTACGAGATTAATGAAGTGATGCGAATCGTCATCCAGTAAGAGTCGGACCCTGATGCTGCTGCCGTCCCTGACTTGTTCGACGATGGCTGCGGATTCGAAGTCAGCGTCAGATATCGGTCGAGGCTGACTTCCCATCACTACGGTGGAAAGAAATGTCATTCAGGACTTACCATTGATATCCTGACCTTTGTACTGGTCGATAAACGCCTGTGAGTCGACGGGCATTTGGAAGTGCACGGTACGTTGCTATATTCCGGCACCTCACAAGTCAGCTGTCCCGCCGAGCATCGGGTAAACAGCCTAGAGTCCAGCAACTTACGTTCTCTCCGCCTTCCGCCCAGACACCCTTGCCGGCAGCTTGAGCCTCTGCCTCTGCAGCCCGGAGCGCCTCCCGTCTCTTGGCTTCCTCCGCGCCGAGCCTTCGGACCAGCTCTTCACCCTCGCCTCCGCCCTCCCTGACTTTTGCCCATCCATTGGCGACGACGACCATCGCGACATCCTGCGGCGGTCCACCGGGCTGTAGTGGAGCCATCTTGATAACGCCGTATTCCCGGTCCAGAGGTGCGCCATTTGTCGCGGTCTTTGAGGCTTCAACGGTATGAATGATCTGGTACTGAACAAGTTTGCCAACGAGCTGAGGTCGAAGGAATTCTCGAGCAGCAAAGGCGAAAGGCTAGACATCATGAATGAAGGGCGAGTAATCGTTAGAAAGGTTCGGCCAATGTGCCGACAAAGCGTACCTCGTCCTCCCTGCTCATGCTACCCAGCCTGGGGGCTGATACGCCGGCGAGATGAATTACTCTAATGGAGGCACGATGATAGTTGAGCGACTGAGCCATTTGCCAATAAGTAGTACGCACCTCTCTTTCGCTGCTTGGCCTTTAGGAGGAGCTTGTTCAGAACGCAAGATGATTGTATCGCCGGACAATACCGCTGCAATATGGGCGTGAATTTCCAGTCAGAACACCGTCACTCGTCATGCTGATTTCTTCCACCAGGAACACGCACATTTCACGATCTGGTTTCGCGGACATGCAGAAGATCAGTTTGTGAAGTGCTCATCGCATACTACTGGGCCCACTTACACCTCGTTGGTACGGGGCAGCCATGTTTAATGTCGGAATAACGATGTCGGATTATCGAGAATGTATTTGCCGGGGTATATTATGACTTCTCACGATATAGCTGGAAGGTATACTGACGTCGCTTCAGGTCCAGGCTGAGTACACGTCGATGCGGTGGTCGACTGCTGGTCATGTGCACGGTATGAGGTGTACGATGTGCAGTCAGTGGCCCGCGGACATCAGCCGGCTCTCCGCTTCACCGCCGGGTCACTCAATGAATGTTCCACCCATTTCTGTCGTTATCCTTCTCAGTCTAGACTGTCCGTGTGCTTTCATCTCACGTTGGATCACAGGTCCTTGGCATCATGTCCGTCAATCGCTACAACCCTTTTCACACGAATTCGACTGCGGCCCACGGATCAACGGGGCAGTACCCGGCTCAATCATCCAGCAACGCTTCAGCGACACAACGAAACTTCGAAGCAGCAGTTTGGCAATGGGTTCCGGATGCGCCGCAAGATCTGCAGGGTCCTTACCGTGTCCTGATGTCTGGACTTCCAACGGAGAACGTAGCGAAAAAGGAGATCATCGTAAGTTACCGTGACTGAACGCGTCCTATCCGTCACGCTTGCAAGAGGGTGAATCATACCGACTAACCACACCATTTTACAGGAGCTATTCTCTGGCCATGTCACCCCAAATGTCGTCGTAGATCCCATATTCGATGAGAGTGGCTTTAATGGAAGCTGTATATTCACTCTGTACACTCCGGAGGATGTCCTCAAGACTTATGAACAGTTCGAGGGCAGTATGTATCGACGCGTTTGTCATCTTCCATCATTCAAGGCGACTGACCTCTGATCTCCGATTTCTAGAGTACTTTGACGACATGTCTACGCAGATCAAAGTCGAATACTTGATTCGTCCGGGCAGCCGCGTCCCCGTCAAAATCGCTCGTCAGATCATCGATGTCGACCAAATCGTCGCTATTGCCCCTATTCACCCTCAATCCCTGCCTGTAGCGCCACCAGCTTTCAATCCTAATAGTCAGACTGCGGCTGGCCCCAGCACTGTCCCAGTACAACAACAAGTATCTTCAGGTCCGATACGCAACGCACCACGCGGTCCCGCACAAAGCATGGTCAACGGAACTTTCGCCAACTCGTCCGCCCCGTCAAACACAAAGTCCCGCGCGAGTCAACAGCACAACGGCAACGTACAAGGGTCGAAACCACCCGCCAATAGTAACAATGCGAATCAGAACAAGAAGGCAGGCGCAGCGACTCCGGGCAAGAGCTTATTGCAGCGGATGAACATTGGGCTCGCAGAGAGAATTTCGGGTGGTCCACAGTTGAAGGGGAACCCGCCGACAGAGCCGGCGAGTGCGAAGAAGCTCAAGAAGCAGAACGGCTCCGGGCCTGGTCCGGCGCGACCGAATGCTAGGTGAGTATCTTTTGTGGTGCTAGGGAACAAGGCTTTTGCCTTTCTTCTTGATTCTCGTCGCTCATATTCGCCGTCCACACCCCTGCTTAGCCTCGTAAATCAAGCCAGACGGAATATGAAACCGTATGCGCCGCCCCCAAACGCACCCACGCACCCGAAAGCACAGCAGAACAAAGCCAATCAGCCAAAACAAAAGGAGAGAAAGGAGACGCAACAGGAGATCTTGGATCGAGAGCTGGAGAATTTCCAAAAACGGCGAGGGAAATAGACGTATATGCAGAGGAGACAGGATATCGATCTATGGCATCAGCGGCGATACCCACGAAAAGGCTTCGAAATGGGACTCCATGTGCGATTGCGCGTCATCGCGCCATCGGCATCATATCGATTTGTTGTCATTCTGGTCATTCGTACAGAGCATCCGATCCGAAATCGATCATTCCGGTGTGTTGTTCTAGTCTTGATGCTGCTCCGCCTGTCAACCAGAGTCATTCGCGGTCGCAAGGAAATTGCCACATCCGGCAGGTCGCGAACCCAGATCATATCCCTCTAAGCCTCTGGAATTGTCCAGTCCCCATCCGACGCCTCCCGCTTCTTCTTGAATAAAGCCTCTGCGGTCCAGTGGTCTTCAGAGCACCGTGAGCTGAGTGTTGCCTCGTTCATCGCCGCGTTCGGCATCTCCGGTGAAATGACTAGCATAGCTCGTCCCAACCGATATCGCCATCCATTGGATCGTCTGTATTGCCGTTCGAAATGAGCGTGGGTCGACCGAGGGTGCTGTCAACTACTAAAGGGTCTTCGGGCGGTCGAGGTGTGAACGTGATCGTATACTTGAACGGCCAACAGACAAGGCGTTGATGATTGATGAATGTCTGGCTTTGCGACGATGACTTGGCGCTGTGAGTGAATTGATCTGCGAATCGTCTGAAAAATCGGAATCGGTGAGGCGTAGTCCAGGGGCGGGTCTCTAAAATGAAGCAAATCGCCGAACGTTAGCGGGAATACTATAGCGTAAGTGATATGCCAACCGATGCGAAGGACGTAGTCTTGATGCATGACCAGAAAGCTGTCCGGCAACGCTAGATGTGTCCTTCCATACGATTCCTCGAAGAGCAGTAAGCGAAGAATCAGCTCCTGTTATGGCAAAGTCAAGAGGAAATAATTTGATCAGTCGATAGCAAGCGAATGACGAATGGTCGAGCTCATCGCCTCGACTTACTGAAACCTCCTTGCCATACGCCTCGTACATCATCGCACCTTTCCCCCGGTTGGTTCTAGACTGCCTGGGAGTGCCAAGTCCATAATCAATGTAGAGATACAACTTGCGCTCATTTGCCTGTTATCATTCACTCACTCATCAAGCTTAACAGTGCATTTCACGATTGACCTGCATGGTCTAGGTTAGCAATCATTTGGGCATATAAGCCGATCCATTCTGTATGATACTCACTCGGTCTTTTCCATGTAGATCATTCGATATTGGTCCAAGTCGAAAGGCGGGAAGTCGTTTGCGTCCATATCTGTCGTGTATGATCGCTCGCGACGATCGATCCTGTACTTGCGTTGTGTCGCGCTGTTGATCGATTTGGAGGACTGTAAAGGTTGGCATGTGCAGATATATCAAAGCTCTTGCGATGAAACGCTATGCGTGGACAGATAGTACACATTGATTGTCCGATTGATGGCAAGTGGCGACGAGGATAGGAGGTGTAAGACTCGATCGCAAACCGCATATTGTTTGCCACCGGAACTGCCACCAAGGCCGGGTAGCTGGACAGCCTCGGTGACCTTTATCCCAGATGGCAGGCGTCGCCCATCTACTGAGATTCCATAGAGTTCGCAAGGACGTTGCGTCTGTGGGGTAGGGTACAAGTCTCAAGCAAATCATTTTCCAAATCACTACAATCGGGCGACTTTCGCTCGAGCTACTTGGCCTCATTGGCAGGCTTTTGAACCTAGAGAGGATCCTTTGTGTCCTCGCTATGCTTCGACTCCTTTGTAGCGTCAACGACGTTGTCTACTTCCATATCATCGTCGGACTCCCACGCCTCGTCGTCCAAGTCCTGCTCGTCAAGCCACCTGTGTACTTCTTCACAACCCAACATGAATTCCCGTGCCTTTCTGCTCCAGGCTTCCTTGTCCTCGTACGACACCAAAGGGGTATCGCCGAGCAATTGGGTGATGTGCTTTCTCCCAAAGTGGTAAAGCTGTTTGCACCGAGCGTAGTTCTCGGGGTAGTTAGCCTGATTGAACGCGGTCATCCTCTCCGTGATTTCGTATCCCTGGATACGGGAACATCACCTTTAAACACTTTCGAAAGACGATAGTTGAGATGACTCACCGCCTGGGCGAGCTCTTCAGGCGTCGGTACGGGAATCGCTGCAAGCTCTTGTTCCCGGCTCTTCCACACGATAGGACTGTCTTCGTCCTCTTGCATCGGACTGCTCACGTCTGCCAGATCGACGTTGCTCGCAAGGAACGGTGTTTGATCCATTTTCTCAAGACTGACAGCAGCTGACATTTTCGATTGTTGGCTAGGCTGAATCCAGGCGTTGAGTCGTGCGAGAAACTTGAGAATATTTATCGTCGGGCGTGTGGGCAGATACGACAAGCTGCCGCCGTAGTCACAAGTCTCTAATTGGCCGGTTTATATACCTTTGAGCGATATCACACGGATCGAATCACCCTTTGAAGTCCAAGGAGTCCAGGGATACTGAAAGGAAAGTACATCGCTACCGTTGTCGGTTTGTGTTGGTATCGCCAATATGCCGGCGCTGAAGATCACGTCCAAAGCTTCAATGCCATACATTGAATCTCCTTACAAGGTGGGCTCGGCGCAGGGATCAATGGAGTTGCGGGCACGCCATGATGAATGAAATCTCGAAGTCCTACTCTACTATCCATAATGGAATCCTGATGCACGACGTCCGGAAGAGCTTGCTGATGACGAATCTCACACAGCGCTAGCAAACGACGTGCGCGCCCGATTGGCCGTCAGCCCCGACTACTCTGATCCCGGCCGAAAGTGCGATTTCTTATTGGGCCACAACGCCTCGGCGGCGCCGTCGAAGAGTTGAACGTCAGCTCAAACTCGAAGGATATTGGCAAGCCCAGACAACTTGGATAGCTCTTGAAAGCGACCGACAACAAGCTCTGCAACTTGGACTTGCACCAAACACTCTGGTGCCCCTCACCTCTTCACCGCTTGTGACGTCTGTTCCCTTATAACCGGAGACGCGGCCGGTTGACTCCATATTCGATCATTACACCGGCGCTAAAATCAGAGGTGCGAGCAGGTCGCCAGTTGACCGCTTCGACCTTTCGGACGGTTTCATACATAGGCAAGTCACTCGCCGTCTCTTCGGTTTGCTAGGATTTTCATCAGTCGACACCAGCACAGGCTAGGATATCAGCAGTACTATTGCTTTAGGCACCAGGCTACACAGTAGAAAGCACAACTTCAGCCCCACCTCCCCCGAAACAAACGCAATCCTCAGGTCGCACGACAACCCATCATCATCTTGCATCTTCTCGGACGGACCAACATCCGCCACCATGTCGAGGTTCAGAATCTCCCCAGCGCTATGGGACAAGATTCATCATTATTCGACGTTCCCACAGACGGGAGGTGAGTACAGGCGAGGGCAATAGCAATCTCTGCGCGGCTGACGATATGCTTCCGTCTGCTTTCGTCGTCTCTTCAGTCTCGCTACAGCAAATGGTACTGTTCGGTCAAAACCCATCTCAGGGGACTCTCTTGAAAGCTTCGCAATTCTTGGCGGAGGAGCTACCTATACGGCTCAGTCATCGAGTGAAAGAGCTGGATGAGCTGCCGGACGGGTTGGCCGAAATGGACGGTGTGCGGCGAGTCAAGGAGTGGTACGCGGAGAGTTTCAATGTACGTCGCATGTGGCTAGATCATTCGGCTAGCGAGATGACCGAATTTACATCTCGCTTGCAGGATCTCGTTACCTTTCCGCCTCCGAAGCTTGATCCTAAACTTCGGGACGCCCTGATGATGCCTCCCTCAGAGTGGGTCTACGCTCTCAAGCGCTCGGCCATTATGAAGGTCTTGCTGATGCCAATCTCGTTTGCAGAAACCAAGTACCGTTCCCTGTTGCTACGCCAAATCCGTCCCTGCATCCTCATGTGAACGATAATCCTGGGGGGATGCCACCGCGGAATTCGTCATCCCATAGTACATGGCACGGTCAAGCTGGATGGAAGGGGTATGGATACGGAGAAGGAACGGGTACAGGACCCAATGGACAGGGGTATTCCAATTCTTTTGGGGAAGGCAATGGGAATGGCTATGGTATGAGCAAATTGCGCATACCACTGGAAAGAAGGTAAGTTCACGCTCTAGCGCTATCTGGTGCAAGGTCGCGCCCGAGCTTAGGGTTGAGGATAGTCCTTTGATGGGTAGATACTTTTCACCGCCACCGAAAGATCTCGTCTACCCGCCAGAAGTCCACGAATACAACGACAAATTTACACGGATGATTGAACGCATAAAGAAGCGGCATGACCCGACCGTCACTACTGTCGCCCAGGGTATCTTGGAGTGGAAAAAGAAGATGGGCAGAAGTGATATGCTTGGAGCGGGCATGCAGAGTTTCCTGGATCGATTCTATATGTCTCGGTGAGTCTTCCGGCGTTCCGTAGAGAAAGAGAGATATTCTGACACTTCGACCTACGGTAATTCAGTATCGGTATCCGATTTTTGCTCGGTCAACGTAAGAGCCTTTTCAAATCCGGGATAATGCCGAAAGCTAATCACCCGGGTTTCAGATATCGCCCTGAACACCTTGCAACCGCATGAAGGCACGTGCAGAGTGATCCTTGTTTGATACGATACTGACTTTTTTTCCCCTTCAGACTACGTCGGCATCATTTGCACAAAAACCGTATGCGATCTACATGCTCCTTCGAAAGATCGTCTTGCTGACTGTTCACTTCTGGTCCCAGAACGTGCATGATGTGTGTCATGAAGCTATCGAGAACGCCCGATTCGTTTGCGAGGAACATTACGCCCTTTACAAGGGGCCACCTATTCAGCTGATTTGTCCGAAAAACCTCACTTTCCCCTACGTTCCGGGTCATCTGTGCGTACATCTGAGCTCTTAATCTTTTGCTTTGTTCCTAATTTACTGGAATGCAGGAGCCACATATGCTTCGAGCTGCTCAAGAACTCGTTACGAGCTGTTGTCGAACGTCATGGCGTCGAAAATGAGGACAATTTCCCACCCGTCAAGGTGGTTGTCGTGGAAGGCAGAGAGGACTTGACCATCAAGATCTCTGATGAAGGTGGCGGCATACCGAGATCTGCTGTGAGTCATATCGGATTTATTAAGCCACATTTCCATAACTAACCGCCTGGCCGTTCAAAGATGCCACAAATCTGGACATACATGTATACGACCATGCAAGAGGCACAGGATTTGGAGAATGTTGCACAAAATGACTTTAAAGCGCCTATGGCTGGCTTCGGCTATGGTCTGCCCCTATCTCGACTTGTAAGTCGTCAGTATCCCTAAGCGAGAAACATCCGCTGAGATACCTTATTATTCCAGTATGCGCGATTCTTCGGGGGTGACCTCAGGCTCATCTCCATGGAGGGCTACGGTACAGGTGAGAAGCGTGCGGAAGCGCCGCCTCATGACTCAAATGTTGACTCGCAATTGTCCCAGATGCCTATATTCACTTGAACAAATTGTCGAGTTCCGCGGAGCCTCTACAGTGATAGGTTAACTGTTACGATTACGCGTTAGCTCGTGTCCTAGGTTGTAATTTGATGCGATCATTGCAATACTCGCCATATCGTGGACAATTCGGACGAGCTACCTCACCATGCATATTCCATCCTAACGCTCAAAGATTTGAGCAAGAAGCCAGGGGCGGTTACGTAACTCCTATACCTGAAACCTCCACTTCTTCGATTTCTCTGTCCGACGATGATACATCCATTCGTCATGTCTGACCGGCTCTTCACTTATGGCGGACACCTCTCACGTCAGCAGTTTCACGACGCAGATAGCGAGGTGCTCGGAGACCCATAGCTCCTTGACCTACCCGACGCCGCTACCGCAGGACCCCATTCAAGCATGGCATCCTCAAACACCTTGACTCGAAAGCAATTATTCGGAGGAGCTATCGAGCTGGACATTCCGGCCAACTTCGTCGATGTGAGGTGAGTTTGGTACAAGACAGAGTCTTTGCGTATAAACGTAGATCATCCTTCTGACGACGACGCCCGTGCCACTTCTAATTAGCGACTTCCGACAAGTGCCTGACACGCAAGAGGTGTTTGTCTGTCATGACGATGAGACGAGTTTGGTGGTAGAGGTCTTGGATGTCGTGACGGAGGGCCAAGCTGCGAACGACTTGTATGAAGCTGCAAGGTAAGTAGCTGCATGTAGGAGTCTCCATTTGGGGTCTTTTCGATTGACAAACATGCGCCTACTGCCAGGTTTCACTTCAGTGCACTGGCGTCAGACAACGCAGCATTGTCATCCAATATCGAGACGGCTCCTCCAGGAACTCCGATGCCTCCGCAAGTACTACCTGCACTGGGACCGGGACCCGATCACAACTTAAGATCATTGCCGACACCGCAACCAGTTACCTTGATCGGACGACAGTCTGTGCAGAAATTCAACTCCAATCCGCCACCGCCGCCGGATGATGTCGTCATCTTCCTCGCGCTTTGGAGAGTATTACTTCCGAGCAGCTCCGCAGAGGGAAGTCCTAGCAGGAAGGCGGACCTCCTGTTCACTGTGAACGTGAATAGGGGCAAGGACGGCTCCGTCGAAGCGGAAAAGGTCCGGGGATGGTTTGACGGCGCAGTGAAAGGACTGCGAATCGTCGATTATGGCTTGTTCTTGGAGAGCTAGATGATATCGCATATGTCGTCTCCTCGTGCGATGTCGTTAGTGAAAGTCCTGCACGTCGGAGCGGGGCCTCGCTTCGCCCCAGCAAGTAAGAAGCAGGCGGGATTAAATAGATGGGCTCGGGATTCCCGAGTTGCGCGAGCTGTCCACCTAGTCAGGTTGTCTAACCCCCTCAAGTGACCGTGTCCGGGCCAGCAGCTCGCCTCCTTAACCAAAATGCGCCAAATTCGAAGAGGGGACCATTGCAGTGTTGTGGTACGGCACAGATCTCGGGCCGCCGCGTAATCAGCAAATCACATGAAGGACCCGGAGACGCGCCCCGACGAAACCCGATGCCGTTGGCCATCCGATCTAGTAGCCGAACTGGGCAACGCGGACAACGCGGCGAGAATGCAGCGGACACGCGCAGCCAGTGAGGCAGCTAGTGCTAGTGGACAGACTCGGAGTCAAGATATCGCTTGCAAAGGTCAGTCACTGGAACGACAGGAGACGACATCATTGCAGTATACTCAGCGACGGCCACCGTGTTCGATCAAAAAGCTTTTGTCAATCACGCGTATCCGCCACAAGGCACACCCATCATCCATCAACGCCTTGTTCGCCTTGTCTCGTTGCATCTGCACGGCATCCGCGTCATAAGGCCACTATCACCGTGGATCAATTGATCAGTCACAAAGCGACACGACGAGTTCATCCCGCCATCGGTCCTGTATCAAGGCAGCCGTAAAGCACTACATCCCATCAAAACTCTATCGCCGTAGCAAGAACAATAACCCAACCTCGCTCTCTGCAACTATTTGACCGCTGAACCCCTCCTTTAGGCTGAAGGTGAGCAGTTTGCTTCTTTCTCTCAACAGAGGTCACATGAAGTCGCTGCATCATAATCGAAGTGTTCATCGCGGTGGGAAAGATCCGCATGACACCGCCTTGATCAGCGGTGACAGTCCAGGATATCGGTGATGCGAGACTGAGACCACATACATCATATGCACTGCCCTTATCGTTCTCATAATCGCAGATCCCGGCCGCTAATACAGTTGTCTTCATTCTCAGGATAAAGGAAAGTCACAATCTGCAACACATCCCTTGATTGTCTGGACTCCTACCAACTGCTACAACACACTCGTTAGGCCGTCGCCATGCCAGAAGCTGTCAATACAGCTGCGCCGCAGCCGGAAAAGACATCGCATGAAGCCCACGACGGGAAGACGGCATCAGACCTACCTGCACAAGCCACACATCAAAAGCAGCCTAGCACATCGTCCGCAAAGGCATTGCCAAAGTCAGACTCTGGAAAAGACGTCCCCGAGTCCCAGCAATCGACATTCGAGAAGCTTCAACCACCTCTCACCTCGCCAGGCTTTATCCAAAAGTCTCAAGACGCGGACGAAGAGGACTACGACCCTTACCCTTACGGCTCTGCCATGTCAAGTTCTTTCGTTCCCCCAACGGCCGAAGCGATAGCCCAGGCACAGGCGGAACAAATCGCATTGATACAGCATCATCAGTCCGCGCAGCAGCCAAAGTTGCAAGGGAAGGGAAAGGATCTTTCTCATGTTCCGTGTCGATTCTTCAAAGTGGGCGGATGTACAGCGGGACTCGCATGTCCCTTCAGTCATTCTTTGGCAGAACGTGAGTGAATTCCCGGCGAGGCGAAGATCCCAAGCTGAGGTTGCGTGATTCGCAGCGGGACATCAAAAGCAAGTGTGCCAATGGTTCATCAAGGGAAACTGCCGATTCGGCCACAAGTGTTCGTGTCACCTTCTCGGCAGAGGGGCGAAACCGCGCTGATTCCCTCTCTTCGCCCCGATCAGGTGCTTTGGCTCATATCAAACCCGGAGAAGAATACACTATGGATCGGAAGAACAAGAAGGCAGCGCAGCAAGCGGCGCAGAAAGAAAAGGCGGAGAACAGCCACAACGGCGATTCGCTTGAGGATTTCCCTCCAGCGCAAGCCAGCCGTCTAAAGTCTCCCGGCAAAGGTGGTAAAGACAAAGATCGAGCGGCATCAGCGTCGATGGCAGTCCCCATCGCTGGCTCGGGCAAACAATCTATGCCATCTCTTGGATCCAAATTGGGCGCCTCTTACTCTGACAAACTCAAAGCTGCCGGCATGAAGGGTCTGCAAGTTGATGAAAAGACAGGGAAGAAAGCACCAGAGGAGCATGCGGAAAAATCCAAGAAAAAGGATAGTGCGGAACTATCGGTTCCCGTCGCCGTTCCAAAGCGCAAGGTTTCTGGCGTGAAAGATGCGTTCCAAGCCCAATCTATATCTCCTGGCTCCCGTCACAGGGCCATCATGAACGCTGCAGTGAATTCGTCGGCTCTTGGCACGTCGCCCTCGCCTTCGCCTTTCGGCACATCTCCCAGACCTGCAGGGGCCGCAAATATCCTCGCCGCAAAGCTCCCTGGACCGGAGACGGAGAATTTCAAGTCGCGGTCGCTTTCTATTCCGGGTCCCATCTCGGTAGCTGCCGCCTTCGACCCCTACGGCCTGCCCGATCCTATCGGCACACCTCCTCGAGAAGGCTTCAGGGGCTACCTGACCTCCGGAAGCACCGCTTTGGCCGGATCGAATCCAGGAACAAGCCCCTTCTCGGCTCCTGGCGCTCGCGCTGCCTTCTCCGCGAGTATCAACACAGGACAGAGATTGGCGAGCGAGACGCTGGCTCGACCACCTTTGACATCATTGACCCAGTCATCCGACGGCCACCTGTCTGTACAAGCCAACAGAGTCATTGCCTCCTCCGTCGTTGGCGCCGAGTTTGCCTCGATGGGCCGCGACATTTGGGGACATCGCACGAACTCGTTTGGCGGAAGCACAATGAGCCCGCCAGTCCATAAGAAGCCGGCTCTGCCCGACAGGCGAGATTCCGAGGTCTTTGCACTGGACGACGAGGACGATGAGGACAACGGCGAAGACTTCTTGCCTTCGAGCTTGAGCGAGCTGTTGACTCCACGAGAGCGGGCAAGGAGGTTGAGTCGACATAACAGCAGTCAACAAGCAGGGTCCATCGGGAATGCCATGGGCTGGAACGGCACGCCCCCAACAACCGCCGGAACACCTCAGACGGTCGAGTACGGCTCAAGCTGGGACGCCCGTATCAATCCCGATCATTTCCTGAACAGACAAGCTCAATCTGCCGGGGCCGTAGCGGGCGGTTTCTTGCAAAACCTTTGGGATGACTCTGGAGAGGATGCGCGGAAGAGCAAGGCCGGAAGCGGCAGCCTCGCGTTGGGCCTGAGCAGCGGCGACAGAACCATCAAGTCACCGGATTCCGCCGGATCCAACAATCAAACGAGTGGACTGTCCAGCATGTTCGCGTCCCGTGGCCAAAGACAAGGAGGGTCCCCATCTCAGCCGGCTACAGCACCCATCAATGATACTGGTTTCACCCTCGGACCCTCGAGCGCATCTGTGGCATTCTTGCCGTCTTTCGGGCCAAGAACTTCGACTCTGCTTGACGCTGCATCTCGAGGCAATCATTCACCATCCCGGCCCTCTCCGCTTCATCATTATACTCAAGCGGACGGAAAACAGCAAGTCAGCAATGGCAGCTCACGATTCGCCGCCGTTCCAACGGCAACTGCTGCTGGTCGCAGCGACAAGCTCACATCGGGCTTTGCGGCGATCGGTCAGCCGGTCGTATCACCGACTGTGGCAGCATTGCAGTCGCATGCCCCTGGGCAATCTCTGCCGCAAGGTCTCGCAGCAGGTCTCTCGCGAATTCATCTCCAGCCGATACAACGAGGTGCTGCGTCAACGACATCATCTACAGCAATGTCGAAAGCATCATCCGGAACGTCTGCTGGCGTCGACCTGGATTTGGAAAAGTCGGGCAAACCGGCAGCAGCTGGTAATGCATTGGGCATGAGCGGATGGCCCGCATCTGCGAAATCACATGATGGCGTGCAGACGCAAGGTAGCCCGGTGGATGAGGAAGACATGTTCGAAATGGACGGTTGAGCGGAAGGTCCGATGTCACTTGGACTACACAATGGGGGACAAAGTCAAGCAATACTCGCTATTCTAGTACCACAAGGAGACGCACCACTTGGTGGTGTCGCAGGATATGTAAGAGTGGAATTATCTAATACGTAAAATCAAATAGCTAGTAGTATCCAGTTGTACAGTACCTTTCGCATTGCATATGGGATATAGAAATGTCGCTTATTCCCATTTCGAAACTTACAGCAGTCTATTTATGATAGTCATCGAGACACATCAACGAGATCACCCACCCCAGCATGTCGCATGTCAGCCGGGTCAAGAAGGATAGCTTTTCGGATACAAACGGCGTAGTATAGATAGATGTGAAACAGTCTAATTGATTTGAGAATTGATTGATCGCTGTTTCCATCATTCAACTTGTTTTTCGGTATTCCAGCCCAATCACCCCGGCTACGCTTTCGACTTCTGCTTGTCATCCTCAGCATGCATCAAGATTCTCACTCCATATAGCATTCACTGAATTGACGAAAAGGGCCTCTACGGTGTCACCTCAAGCCTGCCGGTCTAGTGGAAAGTCCGGGCAGCTTCGGCTCGAGATGGGCTCCTTTCACGACCCTGATCATGATCATTCGGCGTCACTGACAGAGGTCAACATTCCGCTATCATCGCTCGTGGCACCTTTGGATACGCACGGCCTGCTGTCCGAGCCTGGTCCCGGTTCGGAGGATCCGTCGACTGCCACGGATGGCTTCTTCCGCGATGCCAGAAATCACCATATGCACCGAGCTACGAGGACCGGAAGACATGCCTCAATGGGAACCCGGTCGGACCTCGATGGCACTTCCTCATCGACACATGGACAGTCGCCCGTTAGCGAATTTCTTTACGGCACGGTCCATTCGTATCAAGACACCTGTGTGAATGATGGAAGCATTATCCGTAGGATTCCGAATACTGTTTCTTCAACAAGCACCGTGTCGAGAAACCATACTCAGCACGGCTCCGTTTCTCAAGGCGAGCCATTGATCGTTGGGAGGAAGGGCTCTGATCACGATGAAGGGCAAACGGGACACAGCAACACGACTAAGGGACCGTTGACGACCTATCCACCCACTTCGGGCTTGAAACCCACGGGAAACCGGAAATTTAAGAGACTCCAGGAACAGCCTCTGCAAGATACCCACTTCTTCTTTCGAGGGCATTTGGTGACTGGCGGTGACAATATCTGGCCATTAATCGGTAGCATCACTCTCCTTCTCGGCCTCGGAGGCCTGTGGCTAGGAACGACCGGCGTGTGGATTTGGAGAGATGGTTTAGGTGGCGGCGGTGCTGGAAAAGGCGGAAAGGCGGCGGTGATCATATTCGGGTATCTCCTTGGAGTGTGCTTCGGTGCAATGGCAGCCACCGCATTCCGAGATCCCGGTGAGTATCTGTCTCATAGAGTATAGCACTACCCTGGCTGATGTGATTCAACAGGCATATTGCCTAGAAATCTCGACGTCGAATACCCAATTGCGGAAACATCATCTGGCGAATATGAACCGGCAACGCGTGAGGTCAAGGTGCGGAACGGCACGGTTAATGTCAAATATTGCGACACATGTAAATTGTATCGGCCACCACGTAGCAGTCATTGTAGGCTTGTAAGTCGAAGAATGCAATGGTTGATCTTCTTGCTGATCCGATTTATCCCGATGACAGTGCGGGAACTGCGTAGAAGGCATAGGTAAGAGTCTGAAATTCAAGACTTCCATCTGTAGTATTGACAAGTTCGCGCATAGATCATCACTGCACATACCTGCACAATTGCGTTGGAAAACGCAATTATACAAGCTTCTTTGCATTCCTAGTATCCTCTGTCGGTATCTTCTGTCAACAAGGGACTGATGTGACATGGCTAAGCCGTTGCGATCAGGTTCTAGCATTGATATACACCGTCGTCTTTTCCGCACTACATTACTCCATCTTGTGTTCGAGGGAAGACATCACTTTTCGTACGGCCCTTGGCCGAGTTCCCGAAGCAGCCGTGAGCTTTACTCTTGGCATCTTGTTGCTTGGACCGATCATGGCGTTACTATGCTACCATCTTCGGGTGAGTTTCAAGCAATGTCTAGTTTGATATCTCGCTGACGAGATTACAATTCCTCAGCTGATGGTGATAAATGCCACGACGGTGGAGCAGGTATGTTTGTCAAGGCTCTTCCCAAGATCAAATGCTGAGTCGTATTTCTCAGATACGAGCGTCAGCTGCTAAGGGATTCCTATCCAAGGGAGAGCGGCCCATCAATCACTTCACTTATGGCTCCTTTCTGAAGAACTTTGCCTATTCCGTTTGCCGCCCCCTAAATCCTTCATGGATAGATGCTAATGGATGGGAGGTCAAAGACGAACGGATACCCAATCCCGGTTCAAGGACTGGGCCAGTGAGCTGTGCTTAGCACGATGTATTGAAACCTGTTTATAAGCCCCTAGGATGTCGCTATATGCTTCGGATGCACGCTCTTTAGCTGTCGTACTCGCAGTTACCACAAACTATAACCCAATGTCAATAGGCTAGATACTTGTACAATCTCGAGCATCCGGCGAAATGATTATCTTCCCGAACGCATCCAGTCGATTTCGTCCTTTCCCGTCAAATCAACAGGATCGCCATCTTCGGAACGGCGATCTGTCAGCTCAAAGGATTCAGCTTGCAAGTCCTGAGTCGGGCTGGAATGCGAGTGACTGAGACGAATGGCCTCATAGCCCTCTTCTTTTGCTTCAACTTCCTCGTTCACAGCTTTGTTTCTACCTGAATTCGAATAGAGGTGTACCAGGAAGGAGATGTGGAGGAAGATAACGAAGCTCAGTGAAAACACCTGATGGTCGAGATGATGAGCGGGAAATAGCGAGACGTGACCCGCGGCTTACGAAGAGAGCATATGTTACGTGGTCTATGCCCAGTCCATCCGCTCTACGCATTTCCTCATCCGTTGCTCCCATAAACATGGTACTGGCGAGGGTAAGTCAGCAAGGTGCTCTGTTTGTCGTGTCCCGGTAAACTTACCCGCCGAGAACCAACAGCTGGAACCAGGAGATATCGCCATAGTCAATTCTCCAAATACAGTCTGGCCAGCTTGGGAGGCTTACGTATGGGGGCAAATATTGAAATATGCGGATATTACTCGAATCGCTTGGGCCGTCTTGTAAAACGAAGCATACTTCGATGATTCGCACCACGCCAGCCGCCATCAAGGCATATCCGAAGAGAGCATGGATCTACCGGTTCACATATTCAGTCGTGGTCAATCAAGCAGGTAATCGACACGCACCTTGGACGAGATCATGAGCGCTTGCTCATGAGCCGACATACCCCAACCGGTCATAATAATACTATATGAAATAGGGGACGAGCGTAAGCATTGAGCGACCGGATTCTGATGGATCCAGCATACATGACCGCGGGAACAAAGGATCTCTTTCCTTTCCTGCTGAGGAATATCCCAAGCGCACCTCCAGCCCACCCTGACTCAGGTGTATCAGCTTGCAATTGGAACGAAATAAGCAGGTCACTCACAGAGAACTCCCATCCTAAGACGTGTTTCTCCAAGATCAATTTCTCGAATGCGGTGCACGAGATTTTGCATCTACTTACATTGTGTGCTGCATGTCTTCATGACAAGAAGAAAATCAGATTCTCAGGCAATGCAGGAATGCGGGAAGCTCTTACCCTTGTGACTCCAGTTCTTATTCCACGCATCATGATGTTCCGTAAAGGTGTTCACAATGCCCTATATGTGCCTTTGTGTTATCGATCCATTGCCACTAACGCCAAGCCTCGATGAATGCTCACCCAGATGCAAATGACCCAACTATCAAAGTATTCTTGTGATTGACCCCTTCGTTTCAGCCAACCAGCGCCCAATTGTAGCATGATAACCAGTATGCAAGCGTATCCGATCTACCCTCTCGCTGATTAGTACCAGCGTCACGGATCGGCCGCAGCCTATACTCACGAATGCGGAGCCCATAATATAATGAGCCTATAGTTGGACTCAGCCGCTGTTCCGCAACCTCGGATGAAACTGTCCTGCTCACCAAACATTGTCCAAGGTTTCCCCCCATACAGTATCCCAAAGCGGTTACCACGCCTAGGAGCATCTCTGTCCACGTTCGCAGCTTTAGACAGCTTCTTCTCTCCTGATTTTCAAACTCTACTCACGGATCCAGCCCACGAGTGGCCACGCTCGCCCAATAACACCATGTACCCTGACGGCGTAAAGTCGAATCTTGCTTCCTTCATGAATGTGCAGCTTCAGATATATTCCCAGGCTTGTTTGCTGAAATAGGCAGAGTCGGCGTCGGTATGAGCACGTCACAGTCTCAAGAATGGAACGTACAGCAACAAGGAAGAATGTGATTATGGTCGCCATGACTCCGTGCGCCTACCGAGGAAGCCGTCGGTCAAAACCGTTGCTGCCTCCTGCCAGAAGGAAACTCACTGTTGCGGGAAATTGGCGGCCCTTATGATGGTGCCCAAGAAAGATACCCGCTATCGTTAGGACGATACCTGTAGACTGTACTGGGACATGCCATCGTGACCTACGAGACGCAGGTTGCAGCATACGCATGAGTGAGCGCGACTTCGAGACTCACTTGCTCAGCCCGAGAACCATTCCTATTGGGAACAAGAATCCCCAGACTCCGATTTGCAGTATGATCTTTAAACAGGATTGGGCTCCTTCAGCCGACACGCATCATTGGCAGCCATCTTCCTTACATGTATCCATAGTATCGCGTCTATAGGTTCGCCCATATCAATCTCTTCCACTGTATGATGTTCATGGGCAACGGCTATGTAACGAAAACCAGAAAAGCAGAACCATATAAGCCATTCACAATTAGGTTCCCATGGCTCAGCCGGGTGCGTACCTCTTCCTAACAGGGACAGAGTTGTCCATAATGCAAGGCTCCTCATACTTCGGGTGCGAGAGGTCAGCGACGAACAACGGGGTTCAAAGATTGGTTTTGGACGGCAATGTCGCTGACGCAGGTTGCTTAAGATAGCTCTTGAGGCGTTGGAAAAGTATCCCAATTACCTGACGATGTATCCTTCACAGCGCGGGCACGAATCGAGTCCCCTTTCAGACTTGCGAGTCTGGTGGTCCTATGTAGATATACTGGACAGTCGATATGCCTACGCCTTTCGCATAGTCGACGACAACGATCGCCGTCTTGATGACTGATGACTACGGCATTTTCTACAAATGTCTCAGAAGCAGTCGGCATCCCCCCGCAGCGACTTTGTAAACACCCAAGACCACACAGGCTTGTATGCCGTTCGCCACAGTCTATATAAGCGTTGCATAGATAGCTTGGGTTTCCTGATCGTATTAAATACTCCTGGGAATCGGCTCTAGTCACGGCCTTTGTCAAAGGGCAAAGCTTTCGGTCGAAGACCGAGGCGAACGGCTGGAAAGGTAATACGCTGGGGCTGCACAGCCTGTGTACAAACCCGAGTTACGCCCGAACAGTCGGCTTTCGCAATAGAAGATCATCGCAGTGTAGCCAAGACCCCATCTGTGAGCTCGATGACCTAGCAAGCAACACGCTGATGTCAGTATCGTTGTAAGACCGAGATTTATAGCCGCGACCCACCTTGTCGATATCGGGCCGTCCGTCAGGATCGACGTTGAGCATGGTATCTATCAGAAGTCTATGTTGCGATGTGCTTCGTCAATGAACGTTCCGGCCAAGGCGTAGACGCGAAAGACTCACTTGAAGCCCTTGCTATACGGAGAGTGCGCCGGGTGCTTGTACCGCCCACTGGACACAGCCATAGCGATACTGCCGCCCCCTTGTGCTGGATCTTCGAAAGGAGAATAGTTGTATGCAACGGCGAACAAGGTGCAACCCAATGACTGATCGTATGTACAAGCATGAGTAACTGAAACTCGAGCCTGTGTAGCGATTACGTACCCAAATGTCGACTTTTTCGTCAAGCATCCTCCCCGTCTTGACGTCGAATAACTCTGGTGCACGATATGGCATCGTACAATGCTCGGCCGCGATATCCTGCATGGGTGACATTTCAGAACCGATCTAGCCTGGATTTCAGCAAACGTACCTGCTGGATCAAGGCCTGCTGTCTGTTTTCGATCATGATTCGGGCTCTATGATTGTTAGCGACATTAGTGGACTGAATGGGCTGGAGATCCAGGTAGGAACATACTTGGCAGTCGAACCGAAGTCCATGAGAATAGGTGATCCATCATCGGCGAGCATGATGTTTCTGGGTTAAACATCAGTGGAGGTTTCACGCTCCAGCCAGTGTCCTCCAAGACTCACCCTGGCTTGATATCCCTATGCGCATATGGAATCATATCCCCCATATCCTTTCCCTTGCCTTTACCCTTACCGCGCGATCGGTCAGCCGTCTCCATCTCCTCTTCTCCATCGAAAAGGACGTCATCATCATCCAGCTGACTCTGTATTAGGGGTACAGCGGACTCTGCGGTGGTAGTCGAGACGGCATCGCCTGCGCTGGGTTCGAGATCATCATGGAAGGCGGTATCAACTGTGAGCTTTGGTTGTGGCGGGTACGATGATGATCCGCCGGAGGACTCGTCTGGACCAGAAGAGAATGGTACCGATGGTAGCCTATACCGATGCATTGCACGGACACTTTAAAGAATAAGATTGAGTGGCCTGCCTGATGTAAGACGGCTAATTCAGGCACCTACGCTTCACAAGTCCCTCGAAATAGACGCAATAACTGCTTTTCCTCCATCCTTTCTCCCGTTACGGACTGCCGGGATATCACGTCCTGGAGGTTCCCGCGCTGCGAGTCGTAGAGGATCAGATGTGCCCATCAAGTCACATTCCGCTCGTTGGCGCGTACCGCATAATAAGGTAAAAATCTGGAATCGCAACAGCTCAGCACTTCACAACCCCTCAGATATTGCTCGCTACTCACAGATATATGATCTTCCCATTCCCATCCTCGTTCTGCACGACCGCGCAATCCAGCAATTTAATGATATTGTGATGCTTGAAGCGCCTGTACGCCTCCACTTCCTTCATTGCTTCCTTCACTGCGTCATTGTCCCCACCGCCGTGGCTTGAAGATATCAAGATCTTTTTCAGAGCATAGTGACGTTGTGAGGAGAGATCGGATATCAGATACACGAAAGAGAATCCTACATAGATAGACATGGATTAGGAAGTGAAGGGCGATCACATCAGAAAGGAGAACTCACCTCCTTCACCCAGCAACTTCTCTATACGATAACTTCTGCCATTGATCTTGAGCGTTGCATCAGGCTTGCAGATGCACTGTGTGAACGAGAGGAACGCGTCGGACGCATAGAACTTGGCTCGATCCAGAAAGATGGCGACGGCATCATTCATAGATGACATTTTGGATAGCCCGCAGGATGGTGGACTCAAATGAGGGATAGCAAAGGTTCAAACTCTCATAGACGGTCAAGTGGACACAACCGCAGGGAATGGTCAATGCTGTGAGGTGCTGTGACCGGCCTGCACCGGCGGTGCGCGGGGAACATCGGCGGCCGCGCAGAACCGTACGTCTCTGCCACGTCATACTGCGGAGATGACGAGGCCAAAATCGAGGGCCGTGTCACCCGAATTTTGGCGGTGCTGAGCAAGGGAGCGACGATGGAGCAGGCCCCGGGGAGCGTTCGCTGGGCGGTCGTCGTCCGATACCAGCGTACGGACAGGCCGTGTCGACGTTTGAGATATACTTATACCCTTCTCCCCCTGATCTGAATCATGTTCGCTCGTTCTCTCCTTCGTCAAACTACTGCTTTGAAGCCTACCACTTCATCCCTCAACCGATCTTTCCATACAACACTTTCCAGAATGGGCGTCGAAGTTCAAGTATGCGTGAACCGATCTACACTGCTTCTTGGTTGCTGATCGGATGTACTCCCCCAGACTATTTCTCCCGGAGACGGACAAAACTTCCCCAAGAAGGGTGACACCGTCACCATGCACTGTGAGCAACGGCGCGCACGTTTCTTCCCTTCCCGACATTGACCAGACTTCATCCTTGCATCCCGTAGACGTCGGTACTTTGGCCTCCAACGGCTCCAAGTTCGACAGCTCTCGAGACCGAGGACAGCCGTTCGTCACCCAGATCGGTGTCGGTCGAGTCATTCGAGGCTGGGACGAGGGTGTTCCTCAGCTCTCCCTCGGACAGAAGGCCAAGCTCATCTGCACTTCCGACTACGGTATGTTCGTAGAATCGACAGCAGAGGCCATGTTCATTGATTTCTGGGTTTCAATTGCGCTTTATAGCTTACGGCGAGCGAGGCTGTAAGTTCCCCTTCTTTCAGCTGTCTTAATGATTGCTGATGACCCGTTTTCTGCGAAGTCCCTCCCGTCATCCCCCCCGCTTCCACCTTGGTCTTCGAGGTAAGTCCCTGTGGCAATCCGCTGGCTATGATATGCTGATTTGTTTCCTTCAGGTTGAGCTTCTCAAGATCAACTAAGCGTAGACGTTTAACCCGCAAGTGGTAGAAATTAGAAGAGACCAGAAGCAGAAACGCAAAAGAAATTCTCGCGCGCTGTAGAAGATGACATTGATGTCGTCCATATGCTGCCTCGGTCCATCGCCTTAGCAGCGTTTCTGCCTATATTTTTCATACGCGCCTTCCGTCTTCTTGGGTAATCCAGTGACGCCCATAGCCTGAACGACTAGCGAAATATCGCGAGGCCAGAGCCTCCTTGCATCGAAATGTTCTGCTCATTCGTGCATTCTCAGAGCCATTCTTTCAATAAATGTCTTGAACTCCCTTCTTTCCACGGTTTGAAATCCGTTGAGACTGCTGTGCTCGAGGTATAGCCCAGGAGGCGATTGCGTGAGATTTTCCTGCGAAGGCCCCTGGGAATCGCCGCGTGATGGTTGTACTGCCTGATAGATAGCTACGCTGACTGCAGAATGGTCTTCGCTGCCCCTGATCGACTGCAAGTCTTCTGGGTTAGGTGTCGAAAAGGCGGATCCCGTAAAGAAAAGGAGACTTCTTCGTTTGGTGGTATCTCAGCAAATTGCTATTGTGACGAGATTCCTACTGCTGTGCTACTCCGTGTAATATTGTACAACGATGCTGGTTGAATGATAGATACATGTGCTGTGGATGGCGTTTTGTTTGTGGATCATAGGTTCTACTTTGGCTAATGATCAAGCTGATCATCTGTTCACGACCTGGAGCAGAATTGAGGCAAGAATCTTAGTTGAGGGCATTGACAAATACGCTTCTACACCCACCTGAATCTTGTACTTTTTCTGGAAAGCCTCGAATTCGGTTTGCTTTGTTTTGTATTGCTTGACCAGGATCTCCAAAGTCGATTGAATCTTACAAGAGTAAGGATACGAAGCCTGTCAGTAAAAGCTGCTATCGAAGCGATCAAGGCAGACTGCTCACGCCCTCAGTGTTTATCCGCAGTTCTGGTTCGGCATCCGTGACTGTTCGTTCCACCAAGATTCCTCCTATCAGCCTGAAACATTTCCGTGTGGGATCTGTCTTCAATAATGGAGTGAGGGTAGACAAGACCAGTCTGCCGATGGAGCCTTATTAGACGTCATTGGTATATTGAGAACGAAGAGAACTCACTCATGCTCCTCGATATCGTTTTCGAGTTCTCCAATCTTAGATGCTATGGCTTGCAACTCATTCTTGAAGCGATTGTACTGTGCTTGAATATCCGCAGGTGCCGGTACCGGCTCTGATTTCGCAGACATGCTGAATGTCGATGGATAGCACCCGAGTTTGCGAAGGCGAAACCACCTCACGAACCTCCCATTGTCTCGACAGTCAGCAGCAATAACCGTCTCAGATTCTGATGAGGTCTCGATCAGCTTCTCGATCACATCGCTTTCGTGAACTCGGCTCCGAAGCGAGATTCTCGCTGGCTTACCTTAGCTTGTGTCTCGCAGCGAAATCTCGCCTGTTCGATTGGCCGGACTCTTTAAGTCCGTGTTGCCCCGACTGGTCAGCCAGGAATCGCTTGTCCGATGGTATCGATATCGCTCTCTTCGTCGCTGATCTTCAATCATCTGTGACGCTCGCCGTAATCCCACTCGACTCTCCCCACCAGCATGTCCTTCAACGTTCTTCGACCGCACGTCGTGAGCCGAACCGGCCTCGGCATGATGAGCCTCAGGCAGCTCACAACTTGTAAGTATCGATGTCGGTTGGCAACCTGGATCCTACTCTGAGCGATATCTCTTGCTTCCTCCTCCTTCCAGCGCGAGCGGTAGCCATTCAGGCTACGAGACGAGTTGGAGCAGCCGAGGGTATCACCGCGGATGACACTGCCGGCTTCAAATACGTTCCGGGAGGTCGTAAGTCAAGAGATGCTCAATCCGAATTGTCGATCGCTTATATGGCCTATGACTCCGTCACTGCCTCTTTCCTTCATCGTATCGTAATACTTTTCACTGGATGCTGCATTTTCGCACGGTTACTCGATATCCTCACTCCTCTCCGCCTGCAATCATCTCCTCCCACTTTGACAAACATTCACCACTGATCAGCCATTCTGCCCGGAACCGTGAACGACGCTACCAAGTTCCCGCCTCCCGATAGGGCACACGGATCCTACCACTGGGCATTCGAACGAGTCCTTTCTGCCGCTTTGATCCCTCTGACTGTTAGCGCCGCCGTCACCTCTGGTTCCGCTCATGTAAGTCACAACCCTCATTCTTATTCAGCTTGTAAACGATGGGAACTCGCGCGAATGGGACGCTACTTGGCACGAGGAGAGCTCTGGATCCTAGGCGTTGCTCAAGGGTGTCATGCATGCGGCAAAAGAAAGCTCGAGGAGGACGTCGCCGGAGCCTGTCGCGCAATTCCCCCTAAAGAGCACTCGGATCAGCCTTTGATCTCGTATACAGTCTCTTCAGATCGCTGATCTTTGCCTTTCTTCCTATTCCAGCCCATCCTTGACGGTATTCTCGGTGTCTCTTTGGTCGTTCACTCGCACATCGGTTTCGACTCTGCCGTTGTCGACTACTTCCACCCGCGTAAATGGCCTGTCCTCGGCCCCGTCATGTCGTGGCTACTGCGGATCTGCACGGGTCTGAGTGTCTGGGGTGTCTATGAATTCAACACGAACGATATTGGTGAGTGTCGCCTGAACTGCTATCGAATTCTCTTCTAATAATTTGTATGGTGGCAGGTATCACCGAGTTCGTTCGACGTGTATGGAAGGCTTAAACCTCGAGCGCTTCATGCAATTTACTCTGTATTCCGCCTTGGTTGTTCGAAGCCCGAGGACATGCCGTGTATCATATTATTGGGGGTAATTCTTCTTACGCGAGATCGCGTCGCTCCGACGTCGTTAGAACGAGGATGACGACCAGAGAAATGCAGACATTCTCTCTTGACGCGCGTGCGAGGAAGTCGCGAGTGAAGATGCGTCAGGAGGAATGCCTTCGCTTCATCCTTTCTTTTCGACTGTCATCCGGGATGGCATCTTGGCACGTCCGAGTTAGCTCATTGACCGCATGTCATGCGAATTCCTTTCGCGAGACCGACGTGGGTCAAGCAGCTGATGATCGCATTCATTTCTGCCATTTCTGCTTCTGCTTCGAGAACATGAAGGGTCCGCATCTTTTCAATCCGCCGACGGTACCGGTCATGCATGTTCTTGTAGAGCTTGTAGACCGGCGTATCTCTTGGATAGCGGAAGACATGGGTTCGCCCCATGACCACCAAACGGATCCCGGCTCGGGCAACCGATGGGCCTGGGTCGCGATACGCGGGTGGCGTAACGGATGCTGGGCACCTCGACGGTCCCGGAGCGAGGAGATCCATCAATGGCCTTTGTAGATATCTAGACAGGCTAGACATCAGCTTTCAACTTTCAGGGTTGGTGTCCCATGATCTCCCACAGCTCCTCCCACCCCTCGTTCCCTCGCCACGATCGCGGAAGCTTCGTTCGCCGAAACGCGCTCGTCTCTGTCCAGCTGTACTTACCGCTCCACGCGCCTAGCGACTTACGGCGGCGAAACTGCAGAGAACGGGTGCGCGAATGGCACGCTTGGGGGTGGCATGGAGTACAGCCAGCCAGCCAGTATGAGCAAGCTTCGGGGAAGCAGCTGCGACGAATGGGAGCGGAGTATCAGCTGTTGGTTCCCCTCACTGTGCATCATTCCATGCCATGCCTCCGTCGTCGTTGCGTTGGGCCTACTCTGTCAACCCCGTCCATTACCTTGACGTGCCAGCCTTCACATACATACCCCTTCCATCACATCATAGCTCATCCTCGTGCGCTTCCTGAGCTCCCGCGACATTCATACCGCCAACACCAAACGTCATCGAGCTGTCACCGCTCCGTACATCATCCTCCACGAATCGCGCTCTTGCTCTTACGAGGCACTCTTCCTAAATCGCTCAACGACCCCTTGCGCGATCGATCTACGAGCTCGGACCTCCTCTTCCGCCATCAGCAACGCCCGTCCGTGCTCCAGCGAAGCCTCCTTTGAGGAACAAACCCTACAAGGAGATATCACCCGTCCACGGTCGATTCGAGAACGCACAGCTCGTTGTTTTCAAGGAAGCGTCCAGAAGAACGTTAGGTCAAGGTCGCATTCGTGAAAAACCAGACGTCGAGACTTAGGAGAAGCTTCGAGTCCCCGTCAGCGACACCCAGATCACAACACGATATTACTAGAACGTTTCTGACGAAGGTGACACATACAACATGAGCCACGTGAACGGTATCAAGATTTCTCGTGAGTACATGTTGTCGGCTGCGGCGCACGCGGTTCGGGACAGGAGAAGGGGTACGAGTACGGTTGCAGGGGACTCGTGCAACACTCAGGCATCGGTGGCAGAAGATCGCAATGATGAAGGCAAAGACATGAAAGAGGACAGCGCATCAGGCCCCTCTCAGGCTTATAGGCGGGCCATCAGGATTACCAGGATGCTTCAGTGAATCAGATTGTCGAGGGTTGGCTTGGGTGTCTACCGACGTCACAGGTTCCCGCGGTCGAGGATCATGCGTCAAGTCACGACGGCTGAAACGAAAGCCGAGGATAATAGATCTGGACAGGAAACCTCATGTTGAGCAAGACTGACTCTGGTCATCTCCTTACAGCCAACGATGACCCTTCCCGCGTCGTCACGGTCGCCGCATCTGACGGAAAGACCGGCAACGAGCGATCCATCTCCTACACCAACTGCAAGGTTGTTGGAAACGGAAGTTTTGGTGTCGTCTTTGCGGCCAAGATGTTGAGCGAGACGCTGCCGGATGGGACAACGACCGAGGAGTCGGAGATTGCAATCAAGAAGGTGTTGCAGGATAAGCGATTCAAGGTGAGTCGATGGTACAAAGGCCGACATTCGGCATAGGTGAGGACAGAAGTAGCGTTCAAGTCCCACGTATCTGGCGGGAAATCACGGACATCGGTGCAACTGGTCAACAGTGTCCCTTGACGCCTATTGTGGTGGATTCCCTGATATCGGCTTGATATGCTAATGCTAGGATTTGCGTTATCTAGAACCGAGAGTTGCAGATAATGCGACTCGTTTCGCATCCAAACGTCGTCGAATTGAAAGCCTTCTTCTACTCAAACGGCGAAAAGGTAAGGGGGATTATGCTCTCAGCGAACCGAGTTAGCCTGATGTTTACTTCGACTCTGGCAGAAGGACGAAGTCTACCTCAACCTCGTTCTGGAGTTCGTACCAGAGACCGTCTACCGAGCTTCCAGGCATTACGCCAAGCTCAAGCAGGTCATGCCAATGTTGCAGGTCAAATTGTACATGTACCAAGTGAGTTTGCTGTTTACCAAGATCTGATAATTGGATACTGATTCTCCTGCAGCTCTTCCGATCATTAGCCTACATCCACTCAGTCGGTATCTGCCATCGAGACATCAAGCCGCAAAATCTGCTCCTCAACCCTGCCACCGGTGTTTTGAAATTGTGTGACTTTGGTTCAGCCAAGATTCTTGTTGCTGGAGAACCGAACGTCAGCTACATCTGTTCGAGGTACTACCGTGCACCGGAATTGATTTTCGGCGCTACCAACTACACCACAAACATCGGTATGTTCAAGTTGATGAATTTCAGATGTTGAGGCGCTGATTCTCCCGTCTCCGTAGATATCTGGTCAACCGGTTGTGTCATGGCTGAATTGATGCTGGGACAACCCTTGTTCCCGGGAGAATCAGGAATCGATCAGTTGGTAGAAATCATCAAGGTTTTGGGCACTCCGTCACGAGAACAGATCAAGACCATGAACCCGAACGTGAGTTCTGCTGGAGGCAGGAACAACGGCAACGTCTCATCTCGCCTATTTCTAGTACATGGAACACAAGTTCCCGCAAATCAAGCCCCATCCTTTCAGCAAGGTGTTCCGACCGCGAACTCCCCAGGATGCCATCGCATTGATCACCAACCTGTTGGAGTACACCCCTACAGCCCGACTAACGTATGTCTATACAATGGATTTGACGGCCAGTACTGATTCCTGAGCTCTGCCTAATTCCTTACAGAGCTCCGAAGGCTCTATGCCACGAATTCTTCGACGAACTGCGGGTCGAAGGTGCACGACTGCCGAACGGAAAGCCCATGCCGGAGCTGTTCAACTTTACCCGCGAAGGTCAGTTGAGGCCAATAAGAGATTGAGGCCGGTCCTGACCCATTATCCCGCAGAATTGTCCACCGCACCCGAGCTTATACGCAAGCTTGTGCCTGCCCATGCCGAAAGTGAACTGAAGGGTGAGTCTAGCGACTTACGCCCTAAGCTACACCGGCTGACAGATCGCGCAGGCAACGGCATCGACGTTGATAACTTTGTGCCGATTCCCATCGAACAGCTCCGAATCAGTCTTGATGTGGGTAAAAGCCTCTTAAGTGGCAAACACTTTTTCTAACCTATTCGGTTGTTCCTTGCAGTAATCCTCCCACTGTTAGCTACTTGGCTTCCAGAACCCTTTCGAACTTGCGATGAATGACGGAACGACACGTAATGGAAGCAGCACACACGTAACCCACGAATGACGTTCCGGCCCTGCCCATCTTTCTTTCAGCCGGTCCTGCCTGCAGCAGGCTAGCAGCGTCTCTGTCGTGCTTTGCCATCTGGCAGGCCATAATGAAGAATGTTCATGTTAGGCGACGGGTTCATTCCTGCATATTATCCCCCTTCTCTTCTCCATACTGTCGGTTTGCATGTTCTTCGCCCTTTTCTGTCTTCCTGTACACTGTATTATGCGCGTTCTATGAATAATCATTGACAACTTTCAACGGTTTATTCACCACGCTTCGTCTTCATTCAGCATATCCAGATTACTGCTGACAATCGCACTGCGCTGTCTTTCGGCCTCGATTTCGGCGTCTGTCAGCGTTACTCTGACTTTCTTTGCATCCCACTCGGGTATGCCAATTTGCAATGTTCTGCACTCCAAGTCGGCCGAGTTGACGTTGACGAGTGTCACGATACCCGTATCTGCAAACCTTGGCAAGAGCATAATCCGTGTGCGTTCTCCGGAATCTGTCGAATGCGACTCAGTCAGATAGACAGCCAGTCGAATGTGCGAGAAGGACTGACCGCCAACCAAAGACGTTTTAAATTCGGGCTGATTGCCCACGAAGTAAACGTGCGGACGGCGCTCGATGATGAAAGGATCCTTGTCGGCAAAGGGGAAGCACCCTGTTACGTCGCCGTCAATATTCATCAGAACACGAGCTGATCATCGATGACGTACATAACGTGTCAGGTGCGGTAGGTGCGATGTGGCGCCATTCCAACGTTCTCTGAGCCATGCTGAGCCTATCGTCCGACGGCAGATACTTGTAGATATCGTCCAATGTCTGTCCGCCCGTTCCGAGGAAGCTATGGTTCGACCAAGCTCATCAATACACGCCGAGCGGACTCTCCGATATCAGACTGCTTACCTCTTGCCATTGACTTCGAACCACGATGGATTCGTCAGCATACGCAAAGCCTCGCCTGCGCCCATTGCGGCATTCCTCATCATGGCGCGTGGGAAAGGTTGTTGTGGCAGCGTGATGCCTACGGGGTCCTCCGCTCCGGGCAAGATTTGCACAGGCAGTCCGGAGGACAGGACGTCGGTGAGAAAGGCGTCGAGCGTTTGAGTCGGGTGCGGTGTGTAGGTGGAGGCGTCGTATCCGTAACGTTTCTGCGCAGTCGCCTGTCAGTCTGATTCGATGAGCAGGGCTTGTCGGTAGGTTGCATACCGGTTTACGATCATCTTCATTCCTAACAGGTTGCGAAAGAGAATTCCCAGCTAATATCAAGCTGGTCACGCGAGCTCCATCAAGCTGATCCTGTTAAAAAAGCTTCAACATCACGCGTCTCGTGACTAGGGAATTGACCTACTTCCAAACCTCCGCCCTCTCCCACAAGCCACTCTATCAGCAACTGCACCTTCAAGTCCTCGGGAACCTCCGCCGAGCCAGCGGAAACACCGCTGATGAGTGCAACCCACTTGGGCTCCAGATCCCCTTTGGCATCCTCTTCACCATCAACCTCCATGCGCGTCTTCTCCTTTGCAGCAACCTTCTTCTCAGCCGGCGGTTCCTGCTTGGCTTTGCCCTTGCCCTTGACGGCGGTTTTCTTCTCGGGCGTCTTTTCCGGAATCTGGTTGCTGGGATCGCTGGCGGGTGCTGCTAGGGGAGGAAGACCGGCGTAACAGATATCGATTACTTCAAAATCTCCTGATGCGGTCTCCATTCCGAGAGCCGCAACGACGACACCTAAGCCACGGAGCAGGACATCAGCAAACGCATGAGCCATCGGAAGTGGACTTACCCGTCACCAATCCGCCCCCGGGCTTTTCGATCTCCTCACGCAGCCGCTCACCCACAAGGGTCACCCGCCCTCGCTCATCCTCGAGATGTATCACGTCGTTTGGCGAATAAAATTTCGGTCGCGGAGGCGGCGGCGCTGTCCAGTTCTGTATGAGTTATGACCAGATCAGTACACACACGCAGCGCTTCAAAAGAACATCCGAGAGACACAACGTACATCTCGAGCGAGGTCTTCTAGAATATTAGGTTTCAGCGGCATTTCCATGTAGATTGTACCGATGATGTATCCCAGCTTGGACCGTTCGACCTTCAAGATATTTGGCAATAGCTGCGGTGAGCCTATCCCCACGCGAACATGCGGATATCAGTGTGTTTATGGGCCGTCTCGTTTCGAGCCTCGCTCACCTTGAACATGAGCCCATCTCTGCTTTGCGGCCTTGGCAACGATGGCCTTGAGTTGCAGTAATCGCTGAAAGTAGATGTTGGAGTATTGTGCCTTGTACGTCCGTGCGAGGGCATCGTTGAGGAGAAACGGTTGATTGAGCAGCGGGAGGGCGGCATAGTCTGCTTGCGGCCGTCTGGAGGGACCTGCCTCGGGAAGGTCATACCTGGTTCGCAAGTCTTTCAGTGCTTTGGTCAGCGGTAGGACCGGCATACGCACTCTTCGATAGACATCTTGAGCGAGAAGAATGATCGTTTGATGTTCCGAGGCTGGCCTGGTGTCAGGTAACGGTTCCCGCTTCTTCGTTTGTCCAAATTGCAAGCAATGAATGGCATTGCTCATGATCGCGTCCAGACGGCACATTCGGGAGAAGACGAGACGCGTCGCGCACGAGGAAGCGCGAGGTCGACATGACATTCATCATCGACTTGTCTACGTGTCTACTTGCTTCACCTTGTTCCACATCAATCGCCGCATCCGAAGCACCTATTAGCCATGCCCGTGTCCGCCGGCGACTTCATCGCTAGCATCCTACCCCAAGCGCCCTTCGACAGCGGCGCTCTTCCGCTCTGGATCGCCTTCTCCACCGTCCTGGGTGTGTTCAATACCGTGCAATGCTTCATCTCGCCCAAGCTGAGTAAAAGGGTGTATAGCAGGAAGCCTCAGCAGGGTGAGTACCTGGACGGTTGAATTTGCGAGCTGTCCAGAAGGGGAACACTGACGTCTTCGAATTGGTGTGGATTCTCTAGTGACACCGCTCACATCCCGTTTGTTCGGTACTTGGACGCTCCTTGCATCTGCCGTGAGACTGTACACCGCCTACCATATCACCAACCAAGGGTAAAACATTGAGTTGTCTGCTTTACGCTATCAGACAACTGATACGCTTTGTCCTGCAGATTTTACGACATCACCCTATTCACCTATGCGCTCGCATTCACCCACTTCTTCAGCGAATTGTTCATCTTCCGATCCGCCTCGCTGGGTCCGGGCGTCTTGTCGCCGCTAATCGTAGCTTGTGAGTAATCGATTGTGCATGCGATCATTTTCAACCGGAAGGCTGAAGACCGCGCCGTTTTCAATAGCCGTTAGCACTTATTGGGCGTACACGCAGAGAGCGTATTACATTGGTCTTTTGTGAACGTAGTCTCATCTGCGATCTGTCAATATTGGATGGCATGTGCAATCATCGATCATTAAGTTCAATTATGGGTGTTCCGGAACGGTCGACCAGGTACACTCTAGCTTTCTACGTTCTACAATGCTGAGCAATCGCGATCATCCCAAAGTAACAGCCAACGAATTTCAGAGCGAGGAGTCTACTGAGCGGCATCCTGGACATTGTCGGCGGCCTCCTGTGCAGTCTTGCTCACGTCTTGTGACGTCTTCTGAGCCTGGGCCTGGACATCACCGGCAACGTCCTTGGCCTCCTCCTACAATATCAGCACAAAATGTCAGTCAAAGTAGAAACGTTCAGACGCAGCAACGGGGACTTGCCTTCTTCTTGAACAGCAAAGCCTGGGCCTTGTCCAATTCAGGCTGGATGATCGACTAGACAAGGCAAACATCCCGCGTCAGCGCTCCCGACCATGCGACCCGAGTATCGACTCACCTGCACGTAATGCGCGATGTCGGTAGCCTTCTGCTGCGTCGACTTTTCCTGGTCGCTCATGATCTGCCTCACGTCCGTGTATGCGGTAGACATGCTCTGCGGGTTTCATTGGAGATGAGATACGAGCTCCGGGACGACTTGAGAATCACTTACGTCTCGGATGATGGGCGGGAGCTCCTTGCCGTGCACCTGTAAAAAGAGTCTCGCTCAGCATTGGCCGTGATCTGCGCCGCTACACAACGTGCCTGCAAGGTGTAGAGCTGGTCTGCGAGCTTGGACGTGAGGTCGTGCGCCTGCTCAGATGCTACATGGGTAGTTGCGACGACTTGCTGGAGGAAGAGAAGCTTTCAATAAGCGGATGATCCATGGTGAAGAAGCGGATAATATGACTCATACCTCCTTGAGATGATGCAGTCTATCGGCCAAGACCTTGTTGATGTTGGACAGCTGCTCGATCGCCCGCGAAACGATCTCGTTCTGGAGGAGAGGGGCGATTTGCTGGCCAAGCGATGAATCAGTCTTGATACATCACAGATCCTCGCGGAGACATACACCGTCGTAGACGTTCTTTGCGACTGCCATGCCCTGGTTCGCAGGCTGCTTTGCCGATCCGAGGACGTCGTTGGGTGTAGCCTTGAACGCGGCTGGAGACCAGGTCGGGTGAGACAATATTCGGTGATAAGAAAAGCCCTGGTACTTACACGGGAACCTGGATTCAACCATGTCAAGGCCTTGGTTAGCGTACCCGTCGGCTTTGTTGATCAACGGCGCAGCGGTTGCGATAAGAGGAGAAGCGACGTCGAGACCCTCTGTCCGGAATAGCACGTCATCAGCAAGTAGGTTGACAACTGAAGTACAACGCCTGGGGACGTACTAGCGGCGATAGCACCAGCGGTTGCGTACATGGACGAAGTGAGTTGAGTCGAGTTAACGACGGACCTTGTGGAAGGAATCAACTTGGTTTTCGTGCCCCAGATGCAATGGACTTACTCGAACTTCTCGATACCGCCAGCAACGATAGGAATGTTACCGACTCGCTGGACAAAGTTGACATCTGAAGCCATCAAAGAATGCATCAGTAAGTTGACGACATTCAGGAAGATGCGACGTACCTGGAAGATCTTCTCCAACATTGGCAGAAGTTGACGATTCAGCCTTCTTCTGAACGTCGGAAAGTGTCGAGTCGGCCTTGGACTGAAGTTCTGAAGTTGACGAATCGATCTTGTCCTTGACATCGGAGGCCGTGGCCGAAGTGGAAGACTCTACCTTGTCTTTAAGATCTGAGTTGGAAAAGCAAGCCGTTGTTCAAGTTCGTATAGGTGGAGCTGAAGATCTGAACTCACCTGAGGCGGCGTTTCCAGCATCAGTCGAAGTCGACGACACGCCCGAGGACTTCTCAGCGGTGGAAGCTGATGTAGTGGTCTGTTCCGCAGTCGGTTCAGTGCCGGCAACGACCTTGGGGTGAGTATCGTTTGCGTCTGTAAATTCAGCGACAACCATGGTGTTTCTGCAGTGTGGGGCAGAGTGTGCGGGGCTGGGTGGCTTGGTGACTGTGGTAAGGTCTTGCAAGATAATGCTCTTCCCGCAAACAATGGCACTCAGCACACGTCGTCCTGAACTGATATACCTCCGACATTTGCATCCGCTTATCAAGTCGCTCACCCACTCGCCGCGTCATCATAGCCGGAGCCTTTTTGACGCCACGGATTTCTCCCGTGTCGCGACGTCAACCGGATGACAGCCACAATTCGCGGAAGGCATGAAGATAGATACAAAAGCGCCGCCAAAGGCTGTCAATAATCTACAATGAATATATCATTCTTTTGAAGGTCCCGCTCATTGTGTTTTTACAGGTCAGTGACTGTGACAAGCAGATGAGAATCAGCCAAGGGTTGTCTATCGAGTCTCGCCAGATACGTACCACATCCTTTACTAGCATCCGACACCAACTTGGTGTACTTGTACAGCGTACCCTGCGTGACCTTCGGTGCCGGCGCAGTCCACGACTTTTTCCGACGTGCGATCTCCTCATCACTGACGTCCATGGAAATGCTGTTCTCCACGGCATCGATATGAATCATATCGCCATCTTGTACGAGAGCGATGGGTCCACCAACGGCGGCTTCGGGGCAAACGTGGCCTGGAGCAGGAAGAAGAGTCAGACTCGCTGTACAAGACGACCACGCGATGCTGCTTACCAATGACGAAACCATGAGAACTTTTCAAGGACGAAGAGTTCAGCCTGAGGCCATCAAATCCCTTCTGCTTGACTCACCCTCCACTGAATCGACCATCGGTCAGACACGCCACATCCTGTCCCAGTCCAGCACCCATGATCAAACTCGTCGGCTTCAACATCTCCGGCATTCCCGGTCCACCCTTGGGTCCCAGATACCTCAGCACAACGACCGTCTTTTCACCCTTCTTGATGCTTCCAGCTTCAATAGCGTGCACAAAAGAGTCCTCGTCATCGAACGCTCGGCATTTGCCCGAGAAGGTGAGGCCTTCCTTGCCCGTGATCTTGGCAACGGCGCCTCCTGGGGCAAGGTTACCCTTGAGGATTCTGAGGTAAAGAGGGATCAGTCTTCCGTGAAATCGCAGAAGAAGCCGACTCACCGAATGTGACCTGTCTTCTTGATCGGATTGCTGACGGGTCGGATGATGTCCTGACCCTCCCAGTCCTTCTTGTGCTTGACCTGCCACCTGTCCACGTTTTCACCTAGCGTCTTGCCGGTGACGGTCATGGTCTCACCGGTCATAAGCCCCTCCTTGATCAGGAACGCCATGACACCTGCGGGGAGACATCAAAATGGTGAAAGGCAGCCTACAGAAAACACCACTGACTTGGGATACCGCCGATTCGGTTGACATCCTCCATGACGTACTTCCCACTCGGTCTCAGATCGGCCAAGAACGGGATCCTGTCAGAGACATTCTGGAACTCGTCGAGGGTGAGCTCGATGCCGACCGAGTGGGCAATGGCTATTAAATGCAAAACGGCGTTGGTCGATCCGCCGAGCGCCATGGTGAGAACCTATGGATAGCAGTATGATCAGCCCAGCGCATGCCATCATTGAGTGAGCTTACCATGGCGTTCTCGAACGATGCTCGAGTCATGATATCCCGCGGCTTGAGGTCGAGCTCGAGCAAGTTCTTCATAGTAGCACCGATGCTGTCTGCCTCGGCCTGCTTTTCCGGGTATTCAGCCGGGAAGGAGGACGAGCCGGGAAGAGTCATGCCGAGAGCTTCGGCGGCGGACGCCATGGTGTTGGCAGTGTACATCTGGCGAGAGTATGTTTTAGTAAAATCCAAGCAGCGGAAGGAAAGGCAGATCTTACACCACCACAGGCGCCTGCTCCGGGACAAGCATTTCGAATGACATCCTGTCGCTTCTTCTCGGCTTCAGGGGTTTGACCCTCTTCGAGATACTTTCCATACGCCTGGAAAGCAGACACAATATCGAGCTGTTCGCCACTGCACGATGATCCGGGCTTGATCGTTCCACCATAAATCATCAATCCTGGCCTATTCAGCCGTCCGAGCGCCATGAGCGTGCCCGGCATGTTCTTGTCGCAACCAGGAACGACGACCATGCCGTCCAACCAGTGTCCACCTGCAGCTGTCTCGACCGAATCGGCGATTAGATCTCGAGACTGAAGCGAGTAGGCCATGCCGAATGTTCCGTTAGAGATACCGTCAGAGACGCCGACAGTGCCGAACTGGTAACCGATGAGGCCAGCGTTGGCGATGGATTGCTTGACTCTTTGACCCAGACCGAGAAGGTGCTTGTTACAGCTACGAAGCATGGAGTTGAGTACCGGTGCGACCTGAAAGTCCAGCAACTTACGGGTTGCCTTCATACCAAACACTCGCGACACCAACCATGGGCTTCTGGAAATCGCTCTCCTCCTCAACACCGTCCGTGGCGTACAGCATGGCCTGCGACATAGGGAACATTAAGTGAGCTAGCTCAGACGCTACGCTGGCGATCTCACCTGGGAAGCCCCCTGACTCTTGTCTTGGGTGACCATTCGCGAGTACTTGTTCAGAACCGGCTTCGCCATCTGCGCTCCAGCCGAGGTGTGCAGGGATGCTGCCCTGCCTGCGGCAAGGCGAGCGGATCGAGGAAGACCAATGCGTGTTAGCATTTTGGTTGAGACTGGTGATGGTGAAGACCGTCAAGGCAGAAGAGACGCCGTTGAAGTCAATGAAATCAGCGAAATCTTGGTGACAGCGGTCCACATTCGCCTCTGGCCGAGCGATCGAGACCCAAATTGCCCTGCGCAGATTGGCTCGCAGCGACGTCGGGCGGGACGATCTATGCTCACCCGAAGGCGAGGTCGGATATGACATACAATTGTTAAGCTTTCAGTACATCCCAATGCATTCAAGCAGTGCTGGTGAGCAAGGGTACAGAGAGTTGTCCGGCACTGAGATGCGTACGCCTGTAAGCAGTCAGTGATGATCTTCCGCCTCCGATCCATCCATCATCCACCCGAAAAGAAGAATAAGGTTATCAGCGCTTCTCAGAATCTCCTCTGGGCCTCGTATGACGCTTTCTTCAACCTTTGATCATCAAGGTGTCAAAGTAGCACCCTTACGCGCAACCTCCAGCACCAATAACGAGCCGTATATCGAATGATATCAACAAGAGACATTGTGGAAGGCGTTATCGACATTTCTGTTCTATTCATTTTTCAATGCTCATGACTACTCATCTCTCAACGGCACCGCTAATCCATGACATGGCATTATTCGTTTGCTTTTCTACATGGCTACAACTATTCGGCTTTGACCGTGAAGGGACTATACACTGAAATCCACAAATGCTCCGACCGTTTATACCGGAATGTGGTCAGTAGGTCGCTCCCAACACCTATGCTTGGCCATCTCCTCCATAATCGAGGTGTTCAGCTCGACGCCCGCACCTGCATTGGGCACGAAGATGACTCCCTTCTCCAACTTGATACCACTGGGCGACTTGACGTCAGCCGAGAACTCTCCGGGAAGCGCGATGTCCGCTCCCCATCCGATGGTGTTGCCGTGGAAAACCACCAGCTTCTTGTGAGCGAACGCTTCCATGGCGGCGTGTCTCAATCGGCCAATCTTCTTCAACTTGTCGACGTATTCGCTGCTGTCGTCGTTCGCACCTATAAACATGACGGCGTCGAAGTGCGTGGATCGACAAGTTTCAAAGGTGAACTGGGTGTCGAAGCTGACCGATCCGGAAGAGACGGGCCCCTTGGCCGGACCGACAATCATGACGATGACGCCCTTTGCAGTGAGAGCGGCCTTAACCTCAGAGACGACGGTGGCGCTGAACCCAGGCAGCAAGAAGATACCGATCTTTCGTCCGGTGGCGGTGAATGTCTGGCCCTTACCAGTGATTTGCGACAGGTATTCAGACTTTCGACCGTGGTTGGGGGTGACCTCGTCCGGCACAGTCAGTCCTCCAAAGTGAGAGGCAATCTTGACAGCCAAGTCGTGGTCGATAATGTTGAACCGCTCGATCATGCGTTGCTGCACAATCTGCTCGTCGCACTTGCCGAGTTCGAATGCGGCGGCGCTCTAACACAAAAGTCAATCGCTAGGAACCACCACAATTGCAAAGGCGCAGGGCGACTCACGATGAGATGTTCCTTTTCGACGTCTGACAGCGAGTTGTAGAACAACGTGGCTTGAGTGTAATGGTCTTTGAACTTGGGGCCCAAAATCCTGTCTTGAACGCCGCTGACCGGTGCCTTGTAGTTGGTGTAAGCTCCCTGCTCCGGCGTGTTTTGCGGAGTGGTGTCATGGCGGTTCGGGAAATAAGGCGTTCGGTTCTTGTCGATATACGTCCTGTGTTGGCCGTCTCTGTGGTTGAATCGGAACGGGCATACAGGCTGGTTGATAGGGATCTGATCGTGGTTGATACCGAGACGGCTAATCTGCGTGTCCTGGTAAGAGAAGTTTCGCCAAGAGAGCAGAGGGTCGTCGGTGAAGTCGATACCCGGCACAATCTGTAAGAGGCGGATGGATTAGCGCGCATTCACCATTTTCCGTGACCTCCTCATCACGGCTAGACTACCCGCTGCGCAGGCGCGAACTGAAACATGAGTTCAACCCTTCGCCGTCCGCAGTAGAGGGCAAGTCTGGTATGACGCAGGTCTGTCGGGAGAGACGAAAATACTTACATGAGTCGTGCAGAAGGCAACTTGCTCCGTCTCTGCAAGGAAGGTCGCAATCAGTCTCTCATCTGCCATGGCTGAGCCCGTCGCAACTCACCGGCAAAGTAGTTGTCAGGGTTTCTGTTCAGTTCTAGAGTACCGATATACTGGACGGGGACGATGTCTTCCGGAATGATCTTTGTACTATCCAAGAGGTCTTAAATGCCTGTCAGTCATGCGATCTGTGAAATCCCAAATCTGCATACCAAAGTCGAAGTCGTGCTCCTTCTCCTCCTCCACGATCTGCACTCCAAACTTCCACTTGGGGTACGCCCCGGCTTCGATGGCATCATAGACTGGTTTGTAAAGGGTAATAAGTCCGCGGGTCACACAATGGCGACACGAGTCTACTCACGATCTCGTCGATGGAAGTCTGGGTCTTGACCAGCAAGCTTCAATGCCTCATCCCAAACCAAACTATGCGTACCCAATTCCGGGGTGAAGTGGAATTTGACGAAAGTACTCTTGCCCTCAGCGTTGATGAGTCGCCAAGTGTGGATTCCGAAGCCTTGCATCATCCGGTAAGACCGAGGAATCGTCCGATCCGACAAGATCCACATCGACATGGCGGCCGACTGCGGACTGAGACTCATCCAGTCCCAAGCGTTATCGTGAGCAGTTTGCGCCTGGGGAATCTCGTTGTGCGGCTCGGGCTTGAGGGCGTGGACGAGATCCGGGAACTGAATCGAATCCTGGATGAAGAAGATGGGGATGTCTAAGAGAAGAGCGGAGAACGACGAAAAAGAGGGGGTGGCGAAATTGCGAAAACAACGCGGAGTTCGTCGAAAAGGCGACAATCAGACACAATTCTCTACCGCAACCAGAGAACGATACGCACTGTTTCCAACCATGTCCCAGTTTCCCTCCTCGGTGTAGAACTTGATGGCGAAGCCTCGAACGTCTCGAACGGTGTCCGCACTTCCCCGAGATCCGGAAACGGTACTGAAGCGCAAAAAGACAGGAGTCTCCCTCGAAGTGTCCGTAAGGAAGCCAGCCTTTGTCAACTCCGGGATAGCAGTGTGAAGCTTGAAGGTGCCGTGAGCGGCGGCTCCCCGAGCATGGACTAGGTGAAAATGGCGAAACAATCTATCAAGACGCGAAAGCGACCGTCGACGCGACGCAACTTACCAATTCGCTCCGGAATACGTTCGTGGTCAAACTTTTGGACCTTCTCACGAGCGTGGAAGTCGTTCAGCACCGTCGGACCTCGTTCACCGGCTCGGATAGAGACATCGGTCTTGTCCATCTGGGTTCCCCAGTAAGTGGTCAAGGGACTGGAATCTTGCGGGTTGACAGCATATTGATTTAATTGTCTCTGCTTTACGTCTCCCACAGTTCGGGAGGCGACTGAATGGGGCATTTCCTTAGAAAACACTCGTTGTGGAATACGTCCATCTACATACCTTTCTCGCCGGCATTCGCAATTCGGTCAGCAATGGATGGGGTCATCTTGAAGAATGCAAGAAGCTGTCTCTTCACAGCTTTGCCAGGGGGCTTCCACGTACATAGACAGGAGTATATATACGATGACCCACGGGTGGCGAGCCCTTTCGGCTAATGGACATTCGCAGTCGTATCGATTGGTTGGCTCCCGAGAGCCGTCGTTGCCGGGCACGTGTGGTTTGCAAGTTAGACATGAAACATTCTTTGGAAAAGATATCGTAATTCCTGGAGATGACATCATGCTGAAATCCCCGGAGGCTTTTCAATAGCGCTTCTTGCCGTCATAGGCGCGGATTGCGCGGCTTCTCGATCGGTGCTCACAGCGAGGTTCACATGATGCGCACATGAAAGACGATTGCTTTCATCGATCACCGAGTGGTCCCCCGCTCTTTAGCGTGACCTGAAGACAATAGGGAGAATGATCCAGGTGAACAATACAAGGTATCTTCCCATCAATCCGAGCCTGAACATACTTTTTCTGCGGAAGCCGGAAAGGGAGAGCGGTATTGTTCATCCTCAAGTCGGCCATCGTCCTCGTCTGCTTGCCTGAGGCTCCCACCAGGTTTTGCATCACCGAGCGGACCACCGAGACGTCGCGGCCAGTCGATAAATCAGTTCTCAATCATCTTCTCTTTTTCGACATGATGCCTTTATCGACCTCACAAGTCCCTTTGGGGATCACCCTGAAACAAGTTCAAGTATTCTCTATTCTTCCATCAAACAGAAAACAAGCAGTCCCGACGAGGAGGCGTTAGAGATGAACAGTCAAACGATAACACCAAAGCAGTCCCCTCGGGCTGCATCCCGCGTCGCAATCCAAGGGTTAGCTTCGCCTCAGGCCGAGCCAGGACAGATCTATTCGCCATCCATACCTCAAGATCTCGGTCAAAAGTACGAAGCCAGCTTACTGGCTTCGCATATCGATGCCCGCTGCGCCCCTCCTACGCCACACACACCTCGGCGACAGCTTTCCAATTTTCCCGACAATCGTGCTGCAGACGAGGAACTGGAGTTGGACCAGTTACCAACTTTGCCACGTTCGCCATCGGACAAACACCATTCAAGTCCCTTCCATGATTCACAGGCGTGGAAACGGACACCTGACTTTCACACACACAGCTCGCCAAGCGATTCGACGAAAATGCGAACCACTACCAGCTACCAATATTCCCTGTTTCCTGAGGCTTCGAACGATCCAAGCGATTGCGACCCCCACGCGAAATATCCTTCCGGCTCGCCACAGAAGAAACAAGAGTTGTTGCACGCCCTCGGATACGAGATTCAGTATAAAGCACGTTTCTCGCCAAACGATGATACCAGTGTTATGTCGCAACAGCTTCCGAAGACATTCATCAACGTCGCGCAAGATGCGGAAGAGCCAAAGTGGAAGCCGCCGCGGCCTTCACTACTGCTACTCTTCTCACTCTGTACCACGAAGGATTTCTTTCTCCACATGCTGCCGTGCATTATTTTCTCCATCGGTTGCGGTGTGATACCGACAGTCATGACTCTGTTTATCGGGGACGCGTTCGGTGTGTTCTCAATGTATCCGGCAGACGTCACGCAAGCGACGTCGGAACAGCGATCTGCCCTCATAAAGTCCATCTCGCATTCTTGCCTCGTTCTCTTCGGTGTCGGTCTCGCCGGCTGGGCAGCCAATACCCTTATGTTGACCTACTGGACAAGATTGGGAGAAGTTATCGCCAACCGACTTCGGGCTGAGGTGTACCGGAGCGTCATGGCGAGAGGGATGGAATGGTTCGACCTTGGAATGGGCTTTAAGGAGGATGCGTCTGGGAATCAGAGGGTCAAGGAGGAAGGGGAGGAAGCCGGTGTCGGAGCGGGAGGATTAATGGCAAAATTCACGAGGCAAGTGGTTCTTTGGCAACGGCTTCGGCCCGATGGGCGCTGATACTGCTTCCCTCAGGGAGACTGACGATGTTCGAATCGCTTGCGGATCGGAAATGGGACACGCCGTTCAACACCTCACTGTCTTTCTGGCCTGCTCGATTCTGGCTCTTGTCAAATGCTATTCGCTCGCACTTGTAACTCTCTCCGCCATTCCTCTCGCCCTCTTCATACAGATTGTTACCCAAGTTGTTGCGAATCCTCTATTCGCTGAAGAGCGGAGAGCATTGGAAGACTCCAGTACTACGGTTGAGCGCACGACAAACGCAATTCCAACGGTGAAGGCCTTTAATGCGGAGAACGTCGAGACCGAAAAGTTTGCCCGCGGGATCAGCAAGGCTACACGGAACTATGTCAAGCAGGCCATCGTTTGGAGTATCAACAACGTTGTCACCAATCTGGTACTTCAGATCATGTTTGTCGCTGGGTTTTGGTTCGGCTCGAAACTCGTAGCATCACGGAAAGTTTCCCCGGCCGACGTCATGACCGTATTTTGGGCATGCCTGTTGGGCAGTTCGTCGTTGCAAGGAGTCGTGCCACACTTGGTCACCATTTCTCAAGGCAAGGCGAGTATGGCAAGTCTCGTTGGACTGATCCGTGCGCCGGGAATCCGAAAGAGAGTCCTCATCCAGGCTCCGGAGTCCGGACGGTCTTTCGTTGCCGATACCGACGAAACTTACTCGCCTTCTCCGTTCTCTCCCCTTAACCGATCAGCCCCGGCTGCGAAGGTGCCTGACAAGACGGCAGAAGATGACGCGCGAACCATTATTCCCGCCAAGGCTTACGGAGAATTCTCGCTCCGCAACGTTACTTTCGCGTACCCTGCACGACCGGAGACTTTCGCACTCGACGATGTTTCCATCTTCCTTCCAGCCGGGGAGACTACTTTCATCGTGGGAGCATCGGGCTCTGGAAAGTCGACAATCGCACAACTACTCTTACGGCTGTATCAACCCGATGCTGGAGAGATCTTCATGGACGACCAACCTCTAGAGTACTTGGATCTTGCCTTTACACGTGAACATATCTTCGCAGTGCAGCAAGGATGCATCATGTTTGACATGACTGTGCACGAGAATGTCGCTATGGGTTTGGCTGGGCTGCCGGACAGGAAGCCGGAAGACGCAAGTCGAGCTCAAGTCATCGAGGCGTGTAAGATGGCCATGTTGGACGAATTCATTCAGAGTTTGCCAGAAGGCTATGAGACTAGATTGGGTACCAAGGGTGCCAGTCTAAGCGGTGGTCAACGACAACGATTAGCAATCGCTCGAGCGCGTCTGCGAGATCCTACAATCCTGGTGCTTGGTGAGCAGGAATCGACCTATGGCTAGAGGAAGAGCTAACCTACCAGCCTACCTGCAGACGAAGCCACTTCAGCTCTGGATGTGACTTCCCGGCTGCTCGTATTTGACAAGATGATGAAGTGGAGGCAGAACCGAACAACGATTGTCATTACCCATGACCTCTCTCAAATCCGACCCAACGACTTTGTGTATCTGATGAAAAACGGCGTTCTTTTCGAGCAAGGCTATCGGGCAGATCTGATGTCGACAGACGATAGCGAGTTCGGCAAGATGGCCACAATGCAGGCCGAGCAGCCACTGCCGGAAGCCGACAGGGATCCCTGGGCCGACGCCGGCGAGGAAATCGAGATGATTTTGGACGATGTGGATCAACGAGCTACCCGGAGAGTGACTTTGCGGCCTTCCAGCATGCAAATCGCGCCTAGCCATCAGAGTCGAGGCTACCTGGATCACAACACTTTCATCGGTAATAACGAAAAGACCTCTTTCCCTATATCCACAGACAAGGTCGGAGCCCGAGTATCTGCTTTGGCGAAGCTCGAAGCACGGCGAACGAGCGAGGCTAGATTATATCGAGATTCGTTCTCATCGACCTTGCAACCGCCTGGCCTCTCTTCTGTAGGTCGCCGACTCAGCTACCGATTTGAACGCCAGAGTGCTGTACTCCAACATCGTCTAAGTCGGACAGGTATCCCAAGGCACAGTATGTTTGTCGTCACCACCGGTCTAAAAGTTGACTCTCCAGAGAAGAAGGGGCGAGTGGAGGAGTTCGACCCCGACGCGGAGTTTGTGGTGTCCGTTGAAAACGCCCCGAAGGTAATGAAAATTCTGCTCAAGTACTTCCCTGGCATGCCAAAGAAATGGCTATTCGTGCTCGGCGCGATCTGTTCGATTGGACACGGCGTTATCACCCCCTTATGGTCAAAATACATTGCGATCTTGATGACCTACGTCAGCTATGCGCCGATCGCTCCAGCCCAAGTAACCAAAACTTCGGTCATCGTTGTCGGCATCACCATTGCCAATTCTGTGGCGCTCGGTGGGCAGTACTTCTTCTTCGACATCATGTCAGCATATTGGATCAGCAAGCTCAGAAAGGTTGTTTACGAAAAAGTGCTGTCTCAACCCCAATCCTGGTTCGACAGGCGAAGTAATAGCCCTAGTCGGCTCGTGCAGATTCTGATCAAGGACGTTGAAGATATGAAAGCCATTCTTTCAACGATAATCGGCCGAGGCACCACAGCCGGAACAATGATGATCGCCGGTATCGCCTGGGCAATGGCTACCGGTTGGAAACTTACCTTGGTTGGTTTGGCGGTTGCGCCAATTTTGGCCTTCAACGTCATCATATCATCAAGAGTAAATGCGATATTGGAGGCCAGGAACAAAGAGGCGAGGGAGCAAGTGTCACGAACATTTTACGAAGTCAGTCAGACTCGCCCGCTTGGACGTTGACCTTCTGATTGACATAGGTCCTCCTTCATCCAGAGCGTTGCGAATGTCCGCAGTATTCGAGCAATGTCTCTGGAAAAGACCTTTCTCTCCAAATTTCAGGGAGAACTCGATATTGCCCAGCGTACAGGCTTCATGTCCGCTGCTGGCGCTGGAGCTGGCACCGGAATTACAGCAGCCCTGCCTTACTTCGTTCAAGGTGAGTTGATATCAGTTCTCGGAGCATGGGAATACTCGCCGACTTCGAGTACATGCAGCTCTTATGATCTATGTCAGTTCAATCTTTATGACAAAGAACCACTACAACTTCGCCACTATGATGCAAGTATATACGTTGGTCTTATTCAGTGTCACGTTCGGCTCTCAATTTCTGGACTTCAGTATGTTGCGCTCTGTAAAACTCTGACTTTCTTTGCTGACATGATTCGTTGTCTACTGTCAGTACCGTCTGTCGCGAAGAGCAGGATGGCCGCGGCTTCTTTCAGCCGCCTATGGGATATGGACGTAGAATCTGATGAATTGAAAGGCGACCTCCGATTACCCATCAACGGTCGCATCAAGTTTGATAAGGTCGCCTTCAACTACCCAACACGTCCCGACGCGCACATCCTGCAGGACATTTCCTTCGAGTTGAGAAAGGGGGACTGTGTATGCCTCGTAGGACCGTCCGGCAGCGGTAAATCCACTATCTCGGCACTTCTACAACGCCTGTATGAACCGCTCCGGGGCACGATCCAGATCGACAATCTCAATCTGAACCAGATTGATGTAAAGTGGCTTCGACATCATGTCGCGGTGGTCAGTCAACAGCCCAACTTGTTTGACGCAAGCGTCGCCGAGAATATCGCTTACGGTTCGGAAGCCGTGTCCATCGATGCTATACACCATGCAGCCAAAACTGCAGCCGTTCATGACTTCATCATGTCGCTTCCGCAGGGATACGATACCAATCTTGGCGAGAATGCCAGCTTGATTTCTGGAGGTCAAGCTCAAAGGCTGCAGATCGCTAGAGCGCTCCTCAAGCGCTCTTCGATCCTGATCCTGGACGAATGCACATCAGCACTAGATCCAGAAAACCAGCAACTCATTCTGGACACTGTCATGCGGATCAAAGGCGACAGGACCACCATATTCATCACTCACAAGGCGGATGTTATGAAACGTTGTGATCGGGTTTTGTGCATCTCGGAAGGTCGGATCGCTGAGGACGGTAGCTATACGCAATTGATGACTAGACGTGGGGTGTTTTCCAGACTCATGCAAGCCGCAGAGTTCGAATGATTGCAGAGCGATATCGTCGGTATTGGGTTGCTTTTTTAGCATCTGAGGGATTAGCTGGAACTTGTATAAGGGTAGCTATGGGTAATCAACGCATTCATTATCGAAGAAGGATTGACAGAATACCCCTACAAATAGAGCGGTCTGTTTCGACCTCGCCGTTGGACACGTGCAGAGGACTGCCTTCGTACCCCGAACGGATTATCAAATTGGGTCGGAGGAGAATTCTGTATCATTGAGAACAACAACACACTTGAAGTCTCCGCCTGGGCAACCGGCAAAAGATTCCATCATCACTGTCTGAGACTGACAAGGTGACCGCGGTCCGCATAATCGTCGGGCATGATCGTCGGTAAATTCATAAATAAGAGTACAAGAAAACCATGCTGCAGAGTACTTTTGGTGTATCGAAGGAGATTGCTTGAACGCAATACTTGTGATTAATGTTGCGAGGTTCGTAGTCCTCCATGCTTCCATCCTGCGAGGCAGCGATGTTGCATTTACTCTTCGAACGCCATTCGACTGATCAAAGCAATCTCTGCCTTGTGAGCGCTCTTGGATCCAGTAGCGACGGATGACGTTGGGTTTCGCCCAGCGTATCGTGGAACCTTGCCCTTGTGGTGCTCAGTGTTGTTCATGGCCGTGATCAGACGAGGCTGAACATATGTCCAGGCACCGTTGTTCAAGGGCTGGAAAGGCGGAATCAGTGTCGGGACCAACAATGTGACCGGTTGTCAACATACCTCTTCCTGACACCACATCAACTCGGCGTTGGGGTACTTGTCGAGATGAGGAGTGATCTGGAACAAAATGAGTTCAGGCGGTCGATGAAAAGATACAGGGACTGCTTACGAGGTCGTATGGCAAGGGTGACAGCTGCTCGACTCGCGAGATAGCGACATCCGTAATACCCTTATCTTCTCGCTCCTTCAACAACTGGTAGTAGACTTGACCGGTACAGAGAATGTGACGCTTGATCTTTTCTGGAGCCTGCAGGTTCTCGGGATGGACATCTGGCAAGTATCGCTGGAAGATGGAGTCACCGGTCATGTCTTCAAGATTGGATCGCGCCATCGGGTGACGCAGCAAGTTCTTCGAGAAGAAGACAACCAAAGGCTTTCGGAATTCCCGCAATTGTTGTCGCCGCAAGACGTGGAAGTAGTTGGCAGGTGTAGATGGGTAGACGATCTGCATGTTGCAATCCTGATGTTGTCGTTCAAGCTTCTCGGGAGGAGGGAATACTCGAGGATCGTCATCCGTCAACTGCAGGAATCGTTCCAATCGACCGGAAGAATGTTCCGGACCCTGACCGTCGTATCCATGCGGAAGCGAAAGGACCAAGCCGGTTCGCTGCAGCCATTTCCTCTCTCCGGCTGCGATGAACTGATCGATGATCACCTGAGCGGTGTTGCTGGGCAAGGCAGTATGCGGTTAGCAATATAGTCTTGACGTGGTTGACGGTTGCACTCACACAAAGTCACCGAACTGGGCTTCCCACATCGTCAAAGAGTTGGGTGAAACCAGCGAGTAACCTAGCTCGAAACCCAAGACACCGTACTCGGAAAGATGCGAGTTGCAGATGGTGAAACCTCCCTGGTTGGGATCGAGATGTTTCAAAGGCCTGTATTGGGTCTCATTCTCCTGGTCATGCAGAACAGCGTGTCGCTGGGAGAAGGTTCCTCGTTCCACGTCCTGACCGGACACTCGAACATGAGTACCTTCCATGAGCAGGGAACCGAAAGCGAGCGCTTCAGCGGTGGCCCAGTCAATGTTCTTGCCCTCTTCTACGGTCTTGCCTCGCGTGCTCAGGATACGGCCCAAGTTTCGGTGGACGGTGAAGCCTTCAGGGTAAGTGGAAACGACCTTTCCGATATGTTTGAGCTTGTCAGCCTCCACACCGGTAGGATGATGCGGCAGGATGTTTTCGGCCAACTCCTTGGGAGTGGGGAATCCATCCCACGATGAGGAGAGCCACTCCTTGGCGGAAGGGTTGTAATCCTTCGAGGCTTCCAGGGCCTTTTCAAGAGTGCCCCAGACCCATTGCTTGTGCTCGTCAATCTCCTTCTGGGTGAAGGTGCCTTCTTCCAGCAATCGCTTGGCGTATTGGTCCAGCGCCGTCGGCTGGTTCTGGATGGCCTTGTACATCCTCGGCTGAGTGAAAGAAGGCTGATCGGTTTCGTTGTGACCGAACTTTCGGTAACAAACGATGTCGACAACGACATCCTTCTTGAACTTGGCTCGGAAGTCGGCGGCAAGCGTGCAGACAAAGTTGACGGCTTCGACATTGTCGCCGTTGACGTGGAAGATGGGAGCGTCGATAGACTTCGCAATATCAGACGGGTATGGCGTGGATCGGGAGAATCGGGGATCGGTGGTGAAGCCGATTTGGTTGTTGACAATCAAGTGGATAGTACCACCGGTTCCGTAATTGGCCAGGTGATGCATACCCATGGTCTCGTAAACGACACCCTGACCGGCGAAAGCCGCATCACCGTGCAAGAGGACGCCCATGGCAGTCGCGTGCTCCGTCTCGTCACCTTCAAAGTGCTGGATAGCTCGGGTTTTACCCAGAACAACCGGGTCCTCGGCCTCCAAATGGGAAGGGTTGGCGACCAACGACAAAGAAACCTTCTTTCCGGAAGGCGTCGGACGAACGAAGTTGGCGCCCAGATGGTACTTGACATCGCCTCCTCCATCGTCATCTCCGGCAGAGTTTCCTGCGAACTCGTTCAAAATGGCTTCGATCGGTTTACGGATAACGTTGCCGAGCACGTTCAATCGTCCACGATGCGGCATACCCATGACAATGCTCTTGATGCCCTGGTCGACCGATCGGTCGATCATGGCCTTCATACCGGGAATCAAGGATTCACATCCTTCCAAACCGAATCGCTTCTCGTTCGGGTACTTGCTAGCGATGAATCGCTCAAAGTGGTCCGACCAGATCAATCGGTCCAAAATGACTCGCTTCTCCTCGGTAGAGTATTTCCACTGAGAAGGAATTTCGATTCGTTCACGGAGCCAGTTGCACTGGTCTCGGTCCGGGATATGAACATACTGAATACCGATGGAAGTGCCTGGAGGTGATCATGCGGATTAGCAGCTTTCCCATAGAAGTCCGTCGCTTCGACTTACAGTACATCTTCTTCAGCTCGCCGATGATCTCTCGCAGGGTCATCTTGTCCTTGCCCGTTTCAGCGTACCTCGGCAAGATACCGGGACCGAGGGTGAACTCCTTGTCCAGGTCCTTTTCGGTCCAGCCGTAGTAGTTCAATTCCAACTCGGCCGGGTGGTGGTCCGCTAAGTCGACGTCATTGATACCCAAAGGATCGAGCTTGGCGATGTGGTGTCCACGAACTTGGTAAGCTCGCACCAAGAGTTGCACCTAAAACACGCAAAATCGAATTGATGAGGAACGGTAACAAGTCTGAAACGGTGGAACTCACCTTGAGGTGATCAGCCAATTCGCTGTTTCCGCCGACGCTCAGGGAGGGAGCACCATCAGCGGGCATGGGTGCAGCAGCCAAGCCTCCCGAGTATTGGGGAGGAGGGGAGAAGGCTTGTCCGGAAGGGAGACCGCCATCGAGACCTTTGAAATATGTTTGCCACGAGATGTGAACGGATTTAGGGTCCTGCAAGAACGGTTCAGAGTCAGGCGAGAACCCTACTGCACGGTGCTGATGGGGATCATGTGCATACCTCTTTCCAGTTTCGGTACATCCTGGAAACCCGACACAGATCAGCAAAATTCTCCTCCGAGACTCTGATGAAGCGAGCTTATGCAGATCTGTGATACTCACTCCTCGACGTAGTAGGCGTTGGTACCGTTGGCGAAAGCATCACTGGAAGATACCTGCGAAGCATACAGCCTCGTGGACGCAGCGGCAATGGGCGCGATCCGTCGAGAAGCCGTGGTCGCGAACCGTGCGGCCGCTAACGGTGTCGATGTAAGGCGTCTCAACATGGTTGAGTGTTAGATATGATTGGTGGCAAGCCAAATGGCAAGATTATGGTTCTACAAGAGGACGACTTTGAACAAGATGGCACAGAACCTTTGAGGCAAACCGAGCGGTGGTCAGTCGTCAGTCGCAGGAATGCGCTCAGTCGCGACATGGCAGGAAGATCCGCACTTCCGCTGGGCGCGTCATCAAAAATCACGCGGAGGACGGCAATCGGCAATGAATGGCATTCCACCAAAAATGCTATATACATGGCAGCGACTTGGCGATTCGACGACACTCTTCCACAAATTGACCATCACTGTCTTATGCCCTTGTCATCGTCCGTTCGATGTGTCTACTCCGCTTTCAGGCATCTTGACAGGACAAAAAGAAACATTGACCTGAACGACATAGAGTCACGTGAACACGTCTCTGCTCTCGGACCATCGCTTTTCCTCGGGTCTAAGGGGATTCAATGGGAGGGTGCCCCCAAGCGAAGATTGAATTGGCCGGTTCCCTGTTGCTCGCCGAATGCGCTCAATCAGCTGCTCAATCGCTCCAGATAGGCTACGGCATTCAGCGTTGAGGTGAGAGCGAGACATCGCGGCCGCGGACGATGATCCAGGCTATGACTCATCGAAGCAGGGTAGTCGCTTGACGACTTCTTCATACGGCTCTTTCACATCCCCTTAATATATATGTACATCTTGTAGGCTACGTTACCCTTATTGGAGAACTTACTGCTCCATAACACGAAATGCCGTGGAGATTCACGGCTGTAGACGCTGCATATCAGCAAACGGAAAGACGGCCAATCACTAAGATGACCAAATCCCGAAGACAACTGACATCAATGGCAAGGACGGATTATGCATAATGTTATTACACGCAGAACACTGGATCAAAGTCACCATTTCTCTTTATCGTTCATACCATAGATTCCGAAAACACAAGCAAACGGAGTCGCGATACATGAGACCGTGCTTCGCCAGGGGATGTCGTGCAACGAATTCCGGCGGCGAGGTCATAAATGACATGGTGTATAGGGTCGTGACAACATGGGGCAGAAGGGCGGATAGGGCAGAAGGCGCGACTTTTACTTTTTGCCAACGGACTTTCCTCCTATGCCGTACTTGGGCGCTCGCTTCTCGGCGGGTTTCAGAATCTGATATTGAGAGAGATCAGCTTCGAGATTGGTGACAAGCAACCCGGGCTCCCATCCCTTACCTGGAAAGAGCAGAGTAGCGTGTCATCGACACTCATCATGGCACCAGCGTTGTCAAACTCTCCACAGTAATTTGGCGCCGAAAACAGCGTGACCAGTTGTCGCTTGGCAAAGAATTCGTAGCCGTCCTCGACAACCTTGATATCAAGTCATCAGCCAAGGTGCTCTGGTCAATGCTATCGCTGCTTTTCGGACTTACTTGATGTGCACGGCAAATCAGGTCCATATCGTGCTTGGCCAGGAATCTCGAGACGACATCGCTGCCGAATGTGAAACTAAAGCGAGCTCGGTTTCAACAAGAATGTAAGGCTTTAGCACGGATTATACGCACCTGACACCACGATCGTTCTCGCTCCAACCGGTAATATCCTTGTCGGGGTCCGACCACAGAAGATCACACAAGAGACCTGTGAACATTCAGCTTTAGTCGGAGAACACGATTGCATCGATTCCAGACATACCAGTATCCGGCACGTCCGTTGGTCTCATCACTCGTCGAATTTGTTCCATGCTTTGGAGATCGGGACTCTGTACCGCAAGAGTGAATGAGCATATGCCTTGAGACCACGACCACGTCGAATGCTGAGACCTACGAGACCGCCGTGCATGGTGAAGATCTTCTCGTCAATAATCGCAGCGATGGGGAGACAGTTGAAGCAATCGGTAAAAGTCTTCCACAGTTTGATGTTATAACGTCGTTTGCCTGCAGAACGCTGCGGTCAACTGCTGTATTCGTACGACTTTTGCGGAACTTACATTCATCGTAGAAACCGTAGATTCTGTTGATGCTGGCGCATTCGTGGTTTCCTCGTAAGATGAAGAAGTTTTCTGGGTATTTGATCTGTAACACAGCGTGAGTCACGGTGAACTATAACATGCCTCAGCAGAGGACAATGTACTTACCTTGTACGCTAGTAAGAGACAAATGGTTTCCAGACTTTGCTTTCCACGATCGACGTAATCGCCCAAGAAGAGGTAGTTGGCCTCGGGCGGGAATCCACCGTACTCGAACAACCTCAGTAGATCGTAATACTGTCCGTGAATGTCACCGCAAATCTTGATGGGAGCCTCGAGCTCCAAAAGGATGGGTTGAGCAATGAAGATTTCACGCGCTTTTGTGCACAGGAACTTGATTTCGTATTCCGACAGGTTGACCGGTTTGCCTGGTCGGTTTCCACGAACTAAAAACGAGGGGCATGAGCACAGTGCTTGCGGAAAAGGCAAGCCGACTCACCTTCAAGCAACCGGTCGATGACCGAATCCAGGTCGACTTCAGATGTTTGCTCTGCCATGTTGCGGGTGGATGTTGCGGAGACTGCTGCGAGGATCACAAGAATAATCAGCTTATGTAGTTCATGTCGAGAATTCAAACGTGGAGTCCGTTCGAGGCTGGGATGCTGGAATATGACGCGTCGAAATGCCCGGTTGTGCACTCTGTGAACAAGCAGTAAAACCAGATGATCCACCATGCGACCCATCCAGCAGGCTCATCTAGGCGTTCATTTCCTCTAATCGACTCGACTTTCCTCTAATCGACTTTCCTCTAATCGACTTTCCTCTAATCGAGCACAATATGAACGCAACGAAACGCACCTGTTTAGAGCTGGGTATGTTTAACACCAAGTAGATGTGTGCTGTCAATCCAAATTGCAAGGATGAGAATCCAGATTGATCTATACTGCCACCAGGAGATACCGACCAAGTCAGATGGCTTGAACTGGAGAGACGGCGAAGATGATGGCGAGGACGGCTGATGATGACCAAGCACAACGATCAGATGCAAATCTCCGAATATCGAATTGTTTGCTGTTTTAACGCGAGTTGCGAGGGATCTTGATGTCGAATCCTGAAAGTCGTCAGGTTGGTCCGGTCGGGAGGCGTGAACGGTATACCCGTTCGCGTGGTCAAGGTATCGAGGTCGGAAACGACGTCGATTGTCAAAGGGCTTCTATACGACCGGAAGACACGCGTATTGACCGAATGATGGGGTTCCTCGTGCTCTATGTGGTCGAGAAGGGTCGGCGGCGAAGGTGAAATGTGACAGAGGTCTACTGTCTATGACAACCTTCCCGAGAGCAAGTAGAAGATGATCGAAAGAAAGACGGCTTCGCAGTCCGGGGCGCGTTAGTTGCAACGTCAGACGATGATAATGGCTGTGTGGATGGTGCCTCTGGCGCCCTTGCGACTCAGGCCGCCTGAGCGGAAAACCAGCAGCAGCTTGCGCGCACCGCGGATTGACGTGTCAATTTATGTCTTGCTTGCGATATATTCTGTACAAACGACTCTTGCGGCATCCCCTTTCCCTGAGGTCTGGCACCCATGAGACTCGCAGATGCTAACAGTGCAAAGTCCGGACAGTCCTTGACAACTAGATCAAGAGGCATGCTCATGGGCAAGAAGACAGCAATCCGAGAACATCCCCAACGCTCCGAAGTGTGTCTCGCCGCCGGCAATAGTTTGATGACGTTCGAGCGCGTAGTAAGCACGCCAAGTCGCCTCCAGCCTCTTGGGAGCTTTGAGTGCAGTCGGTCGGTCCGAGTTCATAGGACGCTCGCGTACTCTTCCACTGACCACCTTCGATGGCGATGAATGGGCGGAGCAACGGCCGCAGAGCTGGTCGCAGTTGTCTGCCTTGCACTGTGGGATGCAATCTGACGGATCTGCAATCCAAGTTCTGGCCGACCGCGATCGCCCGAAAGCTCTGCCTACCAGCTGCTTTTCACGCTTTATTCGTTATCTGTTCGTCGAAAACATATGCTACCACGCCAGGCCGCAAGGGATCCAGTGATCCGAATGCGGAGATCGCACTGAAATTCATCGAGATACCCATACATTATGCCGAACCGATATCATTGGCAGGAGTCTACGTAACACAAGAGGCGACTTAAAGGCGGATGGGCATAGAAGCTGCTTCAACCACTTAGTGATCAAGACGCGAGAAAGCGCTCAGACGCAGTCCATATTTCGACGAGGATATGAATTCCCATACTCGGAAGGAGAAGAGAGTTCTCAGTACACTATGCTCTATTGGATCAAAAGTCCATGAAGCCTGGTTGAACGTGCTTGAGGGTATAGCAATAGTTGAAGAGCCTCCCCTTCTCACGGTGGCGTTTTTGCTAGAGCAATCAGAGCTCGGCAATAAAAGGCGCGTTTCAGATTTGCGCTTGCCCAACATTTTTGCGCGTGGAGGAGTAGCTGGAGGAGTCGGCTCAGCACGAAACCATTCAAAAGAGCCTTGTGTTGCTGTTCCCTTCTGCACATTGCGTTCATCAACCACACATACCACATCACAATGGCATTCTCCAACCTGAAGCAACTTGAGGAACACCTCGCTTCGCGAGCCTATATCGAAGGGTGAGTTTCCGTCTTCTCTATTTGACCGTGGCGCGTAACCCGCTTGGCATTGCGAATTGCCTGCGGCGCATCCCTCAATGATGAACTTCTGTTTTGGTCCGTGTTTCCGAATCTGCATTCTTCCTGCAATGGGAAGGACCCTTCATCCGCGAGGATTCCGCATTCAACCTTGCCATGTCTTCATTGCTTTAAAGGATCTGGCCTCGGCTCAAGGACGCAATGTTCTTGGGTTTACCGTTCAACCTGGTTGGATGGGGAGCGCTTTCGCGGCGTAAGACCCCGCGGGAGAGGCTTCAGAGGTGGTCCGCTCTGCTGGTCTATCAGACTGGCGAGCGATGTCTTGTCTTCGGAGGGACATGGTCGGGGCGGATATAAAGTAGGGGAAGTTGACGACAAGGTACCCTCCAAACACTCTGAGCTTGATAATGCCAATCGGATGATTCTCGATCTTTGGACTCATACGGTTGCTGACACGTCTCATCTGGCAGTTTCGAGCCCACCCAGGCTGACGTCGCCGTCTACAAGGCCGTCAAGCGTAAGCACTTTATCTCTACGGTTTGTTCGTGCAAATATTGATTCTTTCCTTGTCAACACAGAGGCTCACCCCGACTTCGAGTACACCGCCGTCGCCCGATGGTTCGCTCACATCAAGTCTTACGAGGCTGAGCACTCCGCCTTGCCCGGAGACGCCTCCGCTTCCGCCGGCTTGTTCGGTGGTGCTTCCTCTTCCGCCCCTGCCGCCAAGGCCGCTGAGCCCGCTGAGGAGGACGATGATGAGGTCGACCTCTTCGGTTCCGACGACGAGGACGACGCTGAGACCGAGCGAATCAAGGCTGAGCGAGTCGCCGAGTACCAAGCCAAGAAGGCCGCCAAGCTCGCCGACAAGGGTCCCGGACCCGTCGCCAAGTCCATCGTTACCCTCCAGGTCAAGCCTTGGGATGACGAGACCGACATGGAGGCCCTCGAGAAGAGCGTGCGATCCATCGAGAAGGACGGTTTGGGTAAGTCGAGTTGGATATATGGGGCTCGCTCAGGGCGCTGATTCCTCCCTTTTTCAGTTTGGGGTGCTTCCAAGCTCGTCCCCGTCGGTTACGGTGTCCGAATGTTGCAGATCAACTTGGTCATCGAGGACGAGAAGATTTCTTTGGACGAGCTCCAGGAGGAAATCGCCGACTTCGAGGACTACGTACAGTCCAGCGATGTCGCGGCCATGCAGAGTACGTCCTTGTGCATTCTCAACTCGCACAGCCACTGACTGTTCATTACACAGAGTTGTAAACTGCGATTTTACACTGGCATGGAGTTTCCATGTTCATCTCGGGGGAATAATCGGTTTGTAATTAGATAAAAAATGTATAGATGGCTATCATGGCCAGACATGACGGATGAACATGGTACTTCGGATCACTTCCTTCCTGCTATCGTCTGAGGATTGTCGTTGGTCCATAGGTCCGCCCCTTGTCGGGTTCTGTTCGACAGAGGGACTGTTAAAACAAGAGCACACAAGAGTTTCCAAGCTTGAAATCGTGAATGCATTCGATCGTATCCTGAGTCTCGCTGTAAATTGTGGCGACGTCTTGTTGTACACTACTATCGGGAGAGAGTTCCTTAATATCATATCGTGGATTCTGAAAGGGCTGTTGAGTGGGCTTTCGCTCTGCGTCGACTGTGCTTGCGGAACCTGGACGTCAACTGCGATGCCCTACTCAAACGCCCGCAAAACGATTCTTTCGGGTTGAAGATCACGCCGGTATGCTTACATACTGTTACATTAGTATTACAAGAAGAAGCAGAATAATCAATACTATTATAAGAATGACGATGCACCATGAGGACGCCGTCTCTGAGTTGAGACAAGAGCGGCGACTTCAGCGCGGAGCCGGGAATATTGACGAGACATCGTACCTTCGTTCTGACGAATGAATTGTTGCATTCGCTTGTTTGCCCTTGTCAGTCTATTGTCCGTTGCATCAACTCGCGTAGAGAGATCGTCGAGCATCCTGAAGAGCGGGTCATCGATACCGTTCCGCCTAATCACCTTCGAACGCTTAGCTTACTCGTTCTGCACCATTACTTCTTGACCGATCAATCCTGCCTGCTGCGCCAACGTCGTCAAGGTGTTCGATATGCGGTAAACAGCCGTATCCTGTTGTTGCAGCATAATCTGCAGGAATTCGCGATGTCAGCCACTCTCATTACAGCAAGCCGGACAACGCACCTGTTGCTGCTCCATCTCATACTCCTCCACCTCATCAGATCTACGCTCTCCATACGGATCGTCTGAGTACGCAGCGTTATTGTTCCCCTTCCGAGTCTGACCGAGTTCGACATCGGAGAATGGATCGCTGCCGCGATGCTTGGTGTTCGGCCGCGCGACCGTCGAGTTTGTAAGCTGCCCGTATGATATGGTGTTACGCATTTCCTACGTAGATGGGGAGAAAGACCTAAGTCAGAGTGAACCTAGCACTGCGACCTCTCACGTACCTTGACGTCAGCTTTGATACTCTCGAGAGTCCGCCTTCTCCGTTGAACTTCCTCGTAGCTTAGACCCCACCTAGATCCGCTCTCCTCAACAGCCTTAACACTATCCTCCATATCCTCGATATCGACTTCCAGGAGCCCGAGACTGGTTTCCAGATCTTGTCGGGCTTCGCCTATCACCCGTTGATTGGTAGACGTCGAGGTAAGCCGAAGATAGGAGGTATACAGTTCCCTAGCTTGAGATTGTGCATTCTCGACCTCCCTAGGTTGGCAGAAGTCAGAAAAGGTAAACTTCAGGATGACGGATTGTACCTCTTCACATCCAAATACGGATCCCTCGACATCGCGGCTTGCAATACACGCTGCTGCGCTCCCAGCGGCGTGTTCTCGCTAAGGTGTTTCGTTTCGGATGGTCCCACTCGAAGGCTACGAGTCAGGCATTGTTGCCGGTCGAGGTTGTTGTCATAGTAACTGCTCAGAAGCCTGACATGCTGGCATGTATGGTTTGACGTTTCAGCCTCAAACGCCTCGTCGATCGCTTCCTCGCAATCGAGCGTACAGTTTCTACAGAGGTCTGCTTTCAGTGATGACGCAAGGTATATATCCTCTGTGGCTTCACCTTTCACACAAGGAGCCCGCTATGCCCAGAATATGAGCCCAACGTCCGATGAGACCTCCGGCAATGCAATAGGTCACGCCAGTCCGAATCCTCCGCTTCGAGAACGATTTGCAGCTTCAAAATGGATATCCCTGGCGAGTTTTTTCTCGTTTCTCACTCTGTACTGGATAATGTCCTCGTACCTGGATATCCAAGCGGACCTCGGGCGATGGGGATGTAGGATGAGCTGGATGAGTCCGAACTATGTTCGACTCACAGGGCCTTCCGGTCCAGGTCTAAGAGGATTAGAGCGGAAATATGGCCTTTGGCTGTATAGAGAGGGTGGTTTGCAACCTGACGTACAGGTAAGCGGCAGTGGGAAGTCTTCCGACTTCGCTGACTCTCTGTGACGCTGATCCAGCCTCGAGGTATGCCTGTCTTGTTCGTTCCCGGGAACTCTGGGTCCTTCAAGCAAGTGCGTTCGATAGCCTCTTCCGCCGCCCACCAATTCCACGAACGAGCCGAAAGGTCGGGCTCGGCAATCGGTTTCATAGAGGATCGTGCGGAGAGTGACATGTGGCGGGAGCTCGACTTCTTCGCTGGTAAGCTCTGATGATGGCATCAAGAATCCGCTTGCTGAAGTCGTTACCAATCATAGTGGATTTCAACGAAGAGTTCTCGGCATTCCACCCAAACACGCTTCGGGATCAGTCTCTTTACGTTTCCCATGCAATTCAATACATCCTGAACCTTTATTCAAGCGAACAACCCGCATCACGCAAGATTCTTCTCGCTGGACACTCGATGGGAGGGATCGTCGCACGGCATGCAGTGACTCGCCCAAACAGCGCTTCGGTATCGGCCATCATCACGATGTCCACTCCACATTTGATCCCACCCGTTACCTTTGAGCGAGGCATGCAAGAACTTTACGATGAGATCGAATCGCATTGGACAGCATGGCCGACCTATGAGACTAGTCCCTCAGCTCGAAATTCGCACGCGGTCCCACCTGTACTCGTATCGATATGCGGAGGTACGGCAGATACACAAATCTCGTCCGATAGCTGCGCGCTCAGAGCGAACCAGGTCGAGCTCAGCGGCAGCTCTTCGACACATGGCTTCCATCCAGATGATGGCACGTTTGCGGTCTTGACCACCGGAATGGAAGGAGTCTGGACCGGTGTTGACCATCAGGCGATGGTATGGTGCGATCAAGTGCGACGGGTGGTAGCTACGACGCTGCTTGATATGTCAGCGACGAACCACGACCGCATAGATGCGGATCCGGTCGATTTGCGGGAGGAGCTGTCACAGAAAGCGCGACGACGTCTTCTGGGTCAAAGGACTTTCCAAGAGCTTCAAGGAGCAGCGACGGAATCGCGCCGGTTCTCGAAGGCTGACGCTTCGGAGCTCACACCTGGACAACCCACTTTCAACCACATTAGCTCTTCACGTTCCGTATATGTCGTCAAAGTGCCTCAGAACGCCACGGGAGTACAAGTCATTGGCAATATGCGAATGAACGGAGTGGGCAGGGCTGGGGGCTCAGAAGTGACAATTCATCTGGAGAGCGCTGAATCATTGTTGCTTGAGGAATCGCTGCCTTTGTCGATATTGCGTGTCTTGCCAAAGTCTTCCGGCAATTCCGAAAATTCTGGCTCGCAAGTATCATTTCCGCTTCAAGGTGAAGGCGTAAAGGATGACGAGCTTTTGACGTTCGCGGAGGCCGTTATTGAACCTGCCAATCAGGACCGGCAACTTGTCGTAATGCTTGATGGTCCCGCATGGGGTGCAATCGCCCTTCTGGGAGACTACGAGAGTCGTAAGTGATTTCACCTTGATTTCAGACTCCTCGTAGGTAACAAAGATCCTTAGCTTCTTGGCGACCAATCAAACGGTCCAGGACCTTCCGGGACCTGACCGAAAGTTCTGTCATTCTCCACGAGCTGCAGATTCGCCGACCTCCAGGATGTTCCGGTAACGAGCTTTTGCTGGAAAGATCTGTCTTCTGTACTCATCCCCTTCCGACTGCGTAGCTTCAGAGTCCAAGGCTTTCAGTACTCTTATCGAGCACGTCTCCCCGACAGCCGGATCCACTTTGGAAAGCCGAATGTATCCCCGCGTGAATTCGCACGCCCGTCTACATTCTCACCTCCCTGCTGCACCATATGTCAGTCATTGGCGCGAAGGCTCTCATCATGAAACCACGAAAGGACTTACAGTCAACATCTGGCAAGATCCAAACGACCCTTGTGCAATCCAAGGTATCTCAATTCGCGTGAACTGGCTCGGATCTCTCGGATTACTGGTAATGAGGTACAGGATGACTGTATTGGCTTGGACGATAGGGCTTGGCGCGTTGATTGTGTGTGCGCAGTACCAACAGTATCGTCTTACTGGTACGCTCTCTCTTCTGCCAATGGAACATTGATCTAACCTCTTTGTTAGGCATATATCCCGCTTTCCTTGATGTGACGAGAGATCTGAGTGGAAAATCTCTGATGGCTCTCGTCTTGTCTCTTGCCCTTGCATGTCTCGTTCAAGCAAGCCCGGTCTTCCGCCCCATCCAAAATCCGGAAGACTATCTTTTAGGACTGAATGGATGGTTTTCTGCCTTACTTGTGGTTCCCGTTCTGGGAATATCCTACGCCTGCATATTGGCTTCTTACTTCGTGATGTCTGCCTTGACTACGGTGTTGAGGCTTGCGTTGGTCAGGACTCGGCTTCTGGGTTTTGCCCGGTACGTAACTTGTTTGTTTTCGATACTTCACCAGCAGCTGATAAAGCCGGAGATCTCCTAGCTCTTCCGTCGACATACAGCACTTTAAAACGCGACATCTAACATCTATACTCGTTCTGTCGGTTTTGATCAAACTCTTCCTCCCGCATCAATTCGCTTTTCTGGCTGCTTTTGCAGTCCAACTGCTCAATGTTTCCAGCTGTGATCGAACATCGGTGCGTATCCCTGCTGCCACTAGTATTGCTCAGACTGATGCTCTTTAACAGCATGTTGCCTCAAATCGAGCTGCGCAATACCATAGTCTACTCCTGCTGTTGTTCTGGCTACTTCCGGCTCATGGCGCGGTGCTCTTCGTCTGGGTTCGCAATCTGCTTGTTCTGGTTGAGAAGCGGCCCCAAACCGGGATAGTCGGCGGAATCCGAGGCTCATCTGGATTTGCAGAGTCGATCTTCTTGACTGGAGCAGACCACGAGCTTTGGCATGTCTTCGCCATTTTGATCATCATTGAAGCCTGTTCTGCCGGCAAGAAGCTGGACATCAGTCCGAAATAGTAAGTCAGGTCTCGATTGCTCCTGATGGCGATCTGACAGCGCATACTTAATGACCCGCAGCCGACCATTCTGCTATGCAACCGAAGCTAGCTTGCTGCTTTTCGCCACCGTGGCCTTCCTTATCGGGTCGCGATACTTTTACGCTGTCGTTGAGACCGTACAGGTCTTCATGTTTGTGCAGGCAGCTTGGTTCCTCGCGCCGAGTGTCGTTGCTCGATTTCGCTATGCGTCGGAGCAGTGATCTGGATAAGGGTTCTGGGACAAGGAGTACATTCGCCTTCTAAATGATACATGCGGACATGGCACGAACAAGTGCACTTAACATAAACACAGATGTCGCGGTCATCTGTTATGGGCTCGACCATCGCGGAACAGTCCAGCGTCCGTATATGCATGTGTCAGCCGCCAACGGCCCTGACAACCCAGATGGGGTGGTAGCTTTTGTGGAAGATGACTATGTTACTCTGAAACAATGCGAAAGGAGTCTTCTCTCCTATATACCGAATACTGGACCCGTTTGCTTCCGCTGCGTCTGGCCTTCCTTCGGCCCTCCTTTGCCACTTGTATCGGTCAAAAGTTTCCTAGACAGCTGTCATTCGGTCATTGTAGTTATGCAGGCTGGGCTGAATGCAGAGAGGCGGTATATAGCACGTTGTCTCGCCTGACCCATTCGCTCTGTGTACTCCATCCCTCGCTCATTCGTCTAGTGGGCGATCTTCCGGTAGTCGCCGCCACGCTGCCATCTACCAGTAATCTCCACCTTACCGACATCCATCAGTTCAGCCTCTCTGGCAAGCTTGACCCTAATGCGACGGATGCTCTGCTTTTCTGCCTTGGTGGCAATCGTTCTCAGCGCGTCTTGGGTGCAAGCTGCCCCTCTTCCACTCGAAGTAGCGCAGAGAGACAAGGTAAGTCTCGGCTGGTCAAGTCACTTGCTTCCTCCGCTGAAAAGTAGAGTACGTCAGGTGAAGGGCGTGGTGCCGACGCCTCAGTCGGATATGAGGGCTGCTTTGCATCGCTTCATCTCCTCCGTCGCCGCCCAAGTTGATGTTCTTGGCATTTCGTCTCCTGTCACCCTGGGAAGACGTCGACTACCCGACGAGGACCAAGGCTTTGGCTCAGCACCTTCTACAGGGTGGGGAGATTCTCCGAAGTCGGGCCTTGGGGATGCGCCTACGCACGGAATAGGGAGCAAGCCCAAGACGGGAATGGGTGGCAGGCCGAAGAAGAAGACTGGCAAGAAACCTAAACAGGGTATGGGTCCGAAGCCCAAGACTGGAAGGGGTAATGCCCCAAGAGGTTTCTTCGACTACGAGAAAGGTAGGTTGCCGTTGGCGTGAAGCTTACATGTATATAACCAGTGTTTCTACTGACACTTTGCTCAGACATCAGAATCGGAAGGGCTGCAGGAGATCCGTCCCTGCATAACGCTCGGAGGGGAGGTCCTCTTGCTGGCGGTGACTCTAGCATCCTCGATGATCGAGTCATGGCAGATCATGGTAGAACAGGGAGTGAGCGAGAAAGGCTGGCAGATAAGTGGTTTTCGGCAAGTACAGGTTGGAATCGCGAGGACGAGGCATTTGAAGCAGCGGCTTACCTTTTCTTCGGTTGCTATATGCTTTCGCGTCATCATTTACTGGTGTTTGACTACGATTCGATAGCGCATCCCAATGTCGAATGGAGCAACCGCGCCGCAATGATGGCAGCAAGGTCCCGATCCCGCAAGGACACCGGGGGTCAGGTTCCGAAATCCATCTCAGCTCTCGGCAAACGCAAGGATAACGCCAGAGCTGATCTGGCTTCCGGATTGGGTAGCGTCCAGTCCATTCGAGTTACAGCTAAGGTGGACAGCCGCACCTCTGCTGAAACGCCGACATCCGATATGCAAAGGGCGAACCAAGTACCGGCCTTCGACATTGTCAAACCGACTCGAGCTGTTGACGGTTTGCCTGAAAGCTCGCGCAACATGGACGCTCCGGACGATGCTTGGATCCAGAGACAGAACGAAGGCGCCAGCGAGTCTCGCAAGTCCGATGTCATGTATGCCATCGACATAGTGTGGGACAAAAGAGAAGATATAGATACGGATCGTTCGCGCGTACCCCACCTCATGCAGGCGGTCGGCAATGAAAGGAGCAAACAATATGACACCGGTAATTCCCGCGAATCCGACATCTTGGAGGTTGTGGATATCGATTGGCAGAAACGACAGGATATGAGCGCTATCGACCCTCGTCAACCCGATGAGATGCAGGCCGCCGACTTGCATTGGGACAAGCGATGGGATACTGATGCTGGTGGCTCTCGAGGACTCGACATCATGCAGGTTGCAGCCTCTGAATGGGGAAAACGAGAGGAAATCTTTCTCGGCGACTTCCGCCAGTCCGACAACGTGCCGCCCGACGATTATCATTGGACAGACAGACAGGTTTCAAAGTGGATCGATTCGCCTGAGCGCAACGAGATGCAGGCTGCCAACATAGTCTGGGATAAGCGACAGCATTCAGGCATCAGTGATTCGCCTGATTTCGACGCCACGCACGCCACAGACTCTGAATGGGGTGATCGACAGGGTGCCGGATTCAGCGGCTCCGGCTCGTCGTATCGAGTGGAACATCCTGACAGGTTCATCATGGTCGACCGAAGCGTATCCTTCGAAGGTGCCGGAGCCGCCAAGCGGAATGTCAAGCGAGAGGAAAGCGATATCATTTGGGAGTTCCTGCCAGAGGGGCAGTCACGCATTGATGGCCGAGACAAGGCCACTCGAGGTCTCGAGGCAGCTCCTGAGACACACGACGGTATTTCCGGACCATCGCAACCTTGAACTCAGACTTCTCGTGATCTTCAGAAACCCCGTAATGTGGACTGCTCGCCATCGCGTGTTCCTTTCGTCTCGCTGTGATTTACTGTGCTCCGCCTTCCAAGAAAAGCTGCGAAGACCGCGAGAGGGATCACAGTTCAAATGTATACCTACCAGCTGCAAGGACTCGTTTGGAAATTCCGGCTGACTGGCTCAGCCTTGTGATACTGTGATCTGCGCATGGTCATATTACTATATGCGAAACTGCCACTTTGCCATTGCTTGCGCGCGAGATCTCGCCAACATGCAAAGACCTGCGAATCCAGGAGAATGGCATACGTGCACAACCAGGTGGCAGTTCCTTTTGAGCCAGGTGAGAAAGCTAGGATCATGGTTTTATCGTGGTCGATCCGTGAGACCTTTGGTCTGAATTGGTTTTCGTTTATATTGCGCTGACACGAGACGCAGTGGAGGACTTAGTGCTGCCTTTCCGTTACGATCGATCTCCTCACGGCGAAAGAGATCTTCCGTAGGTCAAGGAGCGAGCCAGATATCGCGCCTGGATGATCCATCACGGTCCTGCGAGCGCACGCCCCGGAATGAACGACGTGACTTGCAACAGCTTCCTCCACCTTTAAGGAGGGAGCTAACGAGAGGACCTCCCCCACGCAACCGTTCAGCTAATTAGGTGACAGGGAGATGAGCAATCGTCAACATCGTCGTATTGGTGTCAACATGCTCTTGTCACGTTGCAGTGAAGCGGCAACGTTGACATACGATGCCGTTCTCCCGAGGACCCCCGGGGCCCTCCTGCTTTGTCATTTTGTGAGTCCCGCTATAATCGTCTACCTGTGGCAGAAAAAGGTACCGAAAAGGTCAGGGGCTATAGGAGAGCTCACAGAGGAGCTTATAGAAGACGACTAGCTAGACGACCTGATCAAAACGTAACCTCGACCGACACCGACGGTGGCAATCTGAGGACGGAGGTAGAGGTTCTGTCTCAGCAATTTGGTTCCTCAGCGGGTTCCTCCCTGCCGATCACACTGGGCACCGGATATCTAGGATCCATTCCAGCTACTCGACGCCTGGCTGCATCTGCGCATTCTGCAAGTATCCTGAAGGCCCTTGCCGGAGGTCAAGCTAGCTTCCAAGGTCTGCATCTATATCTGGCAAGAGATGTCCTATCTCTTCAGGCCTGTTCGCCAATTTGGGCGACCCCTCTCTCAAGGCGGCCTTGCTCGAAGCGTGCGACTCAATCGAATCTTCATTGCAAACATGTCCGGCACAACGCAAGAAGCTCGCCAGATTCCCTTGTGGATCAACGGCAAAGACGTCGTAACTTCAAAGACTTTCGAAGTTCAGCACCCGAGCTCTGGACGAGCCGCTTCGAGTGTTTGCTCCGCCAGCGAGGATGATGTGTGAGTCGGATTTCCGTCTTCCTGCTCCGGTTGTCGGTTTGACCTGTTTCAACTTCAGCAACCGTGCGATCGAAGGCGCACGGGCCGCATTCCCTGCATGGGCCAAGACACCCGCCACCACTCGACGGGACATTCTCTTCAAGGTTGCTGCACTAATAGAGGCTAAGAAGGAAGAGCTCGGGGCCGCCTATGTGCATGACACCAATGTCGCGCCGATCGTCGTGTCAGCCGACCAAGGCTTCGCCCTCAGCCACATCAAGAGCGGTGCCACCATCGCAACCGAGGTTCGCGGCGAGATCCCGCAAACGGCAGATGGGTCGCTGGCTCTTGTGACACGGGAACCGTATGGAGTCGTTTACAGCGTCTGCCCCTTCAATATGGGTTTAACACTCTGCGTCCGAACCTTCTGTTATGCCCTGGCATGCGGTAACACCGTCGTGTTGAAGGCGTCACCCGCCATTCCGTTCCTTCACTACTCGCTTGGACCGCTGCTCAAGGAAGCCGGCGTGCCCGATGGAGTGGTTCAAATCTTGCAATACGCCCCGGGAACAGAGGCTCAGCTGACGGAGCAGGTCATCGCCCATCCGCACGTGCGAATGGCCAACTTCACGGGATCGACGAAAGTCGGTAGCAGCATCGGCGCCCTATGTGGCAAGTACATCAAGCCATGTCTCCTGGAGCTAGGTGGTAAAGCACCGATTGTCGTGCTGGAATCTGCCGACCTCAAGCTGGCGGCCAACAATATTGTCTTCGGCGCTATGTTGCACTCTGGACAGATCTGTATGAGCTCTGAACGGGTGATTGTCGTTGAGAGCGTTGCGGATAAACTGGTTCAAGAGATCCAGGAGATCGCCAAGAGTGAGTATCGCGAGACTTTCCCGCGACAACTCTGACTTTCCGCCTCACAGACGAACTACCCGCCTTAGGCCACATGGAGTTGGCCAGTAAGATGGGTGTGGATAAGATGGACCGTCTTGTCAACGATGCGCTCAGCAAGGGCGCGAAGCGTCTGACAGTCGACTCGGTCGCAGATAAGAAGGTGCAGGACGGCGCGAATGCGTACATTCCCGTCATTCTCGACAACGTTAAGCCTGACCAGGACATCTATTATCAAGGTAAGCCCCGGATCTCGCATCGTTTGCCCATCCAATGTTCAAATGTCCGCGAATGCAGAAACGTTCGGTCCCGCGTTTGTGATCATTCGAGCTAAAGATGTCGATCATGCCGTCGAGATCGCCAACGACAACGAGGCCGGTCTTTCCGCCTCTGTGTGGACACGTGACTACAAGGAGGCGCTTGATGTCGCAAAGCGCATCGAATCCGGAGCTGTATGTCGCGATGAAATGCTTGGCTCCCGTCAACGCTGATCACCCATTTATACAGGTGCATATCAACGGATCTTCCGTCCATGATGAGCCCAACCTGCCGCACGGGGGTATGAAGGTAAGAAGCATACTCCAACGCTGCCGAAAATCAGCTGACTGTCTGCAATCCTTCCTCTAGACATCTGGATTCGGGCGATTCAACGGTATGGCCGCCATCCAGGCGTTCACGCAGACGAAGGCGATCACCATGCATGAGCCCCATGCCCTGCCCATCGCCTACATGAAGTAGGTGACGAGGAAGAGCCTGTATCTCCGTAATGTTGTACATGATTATATTCAAGGGATGATAGCGTAGCCTACCTTGAGTCTATCCCATGTGAATGCTAAGAGCGACTCATTTGGGGATGAATATGAGATGGGAGAGGCGAGCACTCCAGGTCTGCTGGAAGAAGGCGAGACGTGCGGAGGGATCGCAACCATGTCAAGCGTGTTCCAGTGACGGCCGAATCTCGGTTCGAATACATAGTACTTTTCGAGAATTGAGCGAAATGTCAGTGAGGAGGATTTCGGATGGAGATGTCCTTGAATCACGGAGCATGGCTTATGCTTCGTTTTTCTCCAGGTCGTCCCACTAAGTGAAGAGGGCTCCTCGGGATCTGTCATCAAGCCAGTCGGAAAAGCGCGGCCGGATTATCACATGCATACGATAACAACCTATACAGGCGAATGTCCCGATTGTCAATCGTCTGTCAATGGGGGAGATGGCTGGGCGATGGGATGGCCAGGTCGAACACGAGTTCACAGTTGCTTGACATATTCAGTGAGTCAAACACTAAACATCAACAGCCTGGTTAGCTCAGTCGGTAGAGCGTACGACTCTTAGTTCTTCGGATCTGGTATCGTACGGTCGCGGGTTCGAGCCCCGCATCGGGTTGATATATCTTTTGGATTTTTTCCGAAGCGGTTCGAGCTCGTTTGCGGCTCTAAGAACGTTCCCGATAAGTCGTGACGTTTTTGCGCGCCGTTTCTTTCCTGACCCTTGAACGAAGTCTGACGGGGTGCCTATTCACATTAACGGATAGCCACGGCCCGTGGCCGCTTCCAAGCCCACTCCGAAGCCACCCACTGGCGGATCCGCAGAGTAGATCGCATTCTCAGCACTTGACGAGTCTTCTACACATTCCCGGTTTCGAATGAGTTAATTCCCTCTGCGCCTGATCTTCTGCGGATTCCGAAACAGAATTTGATGGGCGCCGACAACTCCAAGCTCCCTATCCACACCGCCCCGGGGCTTCAGAATGGGTGGTACACGAGACATTGCCACTCAACTCTTCCAGTCAGATTTTTCAGATGCGACCGAGTTGAAGTCACGGGATTCAGAACACCGGCCACCAATCTTCTGGCTGTCCTTAGGGTCACAAAGAATACAATAATGATTCAACGGCTCGCATAGTTCATTGGACGTGATGTTCTTCTTTCTCACTCTGCTTAAGCGTTATCTCGGCTGATATTTGATAGCACACGGGGGGCTAGCTTGATCGCCAGCAGGTCTTAATCGTGCTCAAAGGAGTGTGCGTGGAATCGTACGCGCCGAGAAGGATGAGGACGCCCTCAGAACCGCGGCGATGTCTGGAAGAGGATATGTACGAGGTTCGAGTATATGATTTGGCCTTTGACTGTCATGGGTGGAGTTTGACCTCGGCGGGATGACATACATGCCATTTCGGAATCGTCAACAGTGGCTGACCGAGTCCACAGAAGACCCCACCAGGATTCCAATATAGGATTCGAGCTTTCGCGCAATCGTCCAACAGCTTTGTAACAAGTCGACGACTATTGCTGCTTTCAGGTCAGTACACGATTGATCGACACTTCGGTGTAAAACCCACAATCGCGTCTGACCCTGAGGTGATTGACGACTGTCCATTCATCGTTCCGACCGGCGATGTTGTCTGAATGACGTGAAGTCCGCTGGACACCAATGTCTCAATAAGTAGAGAATATCTGACCCAGTATTTGTCGTTTGGCAAGCGTGCGCAGACTCATCTGTGCGGGTCGAGGGAATGACCGGAAGTGGGGAAAGCGCTCCAGGCGAGTTGGTGTACTGTCGATCGTTGTATCACTCCCTTTCGCTGCCATCCTCGGCATTGAGAGCAGCTGCACTGGTACCAGATCTACCGTCGGGTGTGCAACTCGCTCGCATCGAGAAAACAAGGATGACATCGGCGTTCAGCCTCTTCCGGATACAAGGAGGCTTCCGCAAAATAGATACAAGCATACACACCGCCGCCTCAACCCTGATTATCCTCCGCGGCTTCCCCACTACCATACGAATTGCTCTTGTGCTTGGGCACAAAGTTGAAATCCGCCGGCGACTTGCCCAGGAACATTTCCGAAATCTTAACCCAATCGCGAGAATCCGTCGAGGCGAGCTGCGAAAAAGGGTGAGTAACGGCGACAGTACGAGAAGCGCTTCATGGCCTACCAGAGTTTCTGTTTCGCAAGATTCATGGTCAGCTAGATTTTCCGTAACCGAATCAGGCGACTTACCAAGTTCATTTCGACCCTTGTACAGCGGCGGACGTTCATTCATCTGCGGTGGCATTCGCTCTAGCAAGCCGATCGGAATGTACCGATGCTGGAATGACAATGCCTCGCACAAGAACCTTCTGGCGGTGTTGACACCTCGGGTATCGGCGCCGTAGTGATTCAAAGCAAACTCGGCATACTGGATTGGCTGATTAGCACTGATTCGCGACGACTGTCCGAGAGCTTACCTTTCTGATACCCTCCAACCGCTCGGTTGCGCTAATATCCCATTCGCGCCTTTCCTTGATCTCGGTAAAGATCCATGGCTTGATCAATGCTCCACGAGCGACCATGATGCCGTCGACGCCGCTCATCTCCATTTCCTCGTAATACTGCTGCGCCGAGAAGCAGTCACCGTTGCCAAACATCGGTGGCGCGGGCAGACCGTTCTCTTCGGCCGAAGCATGCAGCGTTTCCACGCATTGTTTGATGTAGGCCCAGTTCTGCGGGGATGTCAGTCCCCTATCGGCGAGAAACGGTTGGAGACTTACAGCAAGCTTGGAATATCTTTGCTGTCTCGTTCTTCCGTGCAGCTATACGGCCGTCAGTAGCCATCGGATTGTCGCCCGAAGGACGTACCGTCATGGCGGACACTCCCCACTCATGCGCAAACCTGGGGATAAACTTGTGCGCGATCAACTCATCTTTGCTGATTCCCATACGGAATTTGACGGTCAACGGAATCTCGCCGAGCACCTTGTTCATGCCGACGAGGATTTTCTCGAGGACGTTGGGTCGGTTGAAGACTGCAAAGGGTCAGCGACGTCAGGCGAATGAAAGGGAGTGTACGTACGAGCCGAACCGGCTCCACGTTGGAATACGAGGTCGATCGGACATCCCTGCTAGATGTTAGCAGAGTCGGCGCGCGAAACATTGTACAACTAACCAGGTTGATATCAACAAAATCGATCCCTCGCGACTCATCCTTTGTCATGACAGTCCTCAGCGCCTCGGCGGCGGGGACCATCATCGTCGGCTTGCCGCCGCACAGCTGCACGCCGAAACATCGTTCGGTGCGATGTCGTTTCGTCAGGGCCCATTCCTCCCTGCTGCCACTGACGAGCGATTGACTGAGCACCATTTCACCGCACGTGATGTCGGCGCCATAGTCGACACAAAGTTGCCGGAAGGGCTGTGAAGGGGTTAGCGAGTTGGGAATGAGAAGCAGCGGCCCGACTCACCAGGTTGCCGACCGTCGTGAGCGGCGCGAGGTACGTCTTTCCGCGCCAGTCCAGCTGCTTCTTCTCGACAGGGCGCATCGGCACATCGTCCGCCTCTGCTTCAAAGCCCGACCTATCCTCCACCGTGGGCACCGTGGACTGCTCGAGTTCGCCCATCATCGCCATCTCTTCTTCCTCATCCATGACCATCGTCGGCGCCTGACGCGACTTTTTCACCGCCGGCGGCTGTGGCGGTCGGTACGCCATCTCATAGCGATAGCTCGAGTCGATCGACTTGAGGTATTTCGCCGCCATCGGATAGGGGAACTGCCCCCCCAAAAAAGCAAGTCAGCCGACAGTCACTCCAGGACGCCCTCCCCGATCCCGCGTAGGACTCACTCGTTTCCTCTGCAAAGCCTTGCACTCGTCCGCCGTCAGCTGATTCATCGACCCTTGCTTCCCCTCCCTCGCCACCGCCGCCCGCTTCACCGGATCCTCCACCACTTCCCACCCGGCGACCTTGGGCGCCAACGCATCGGCTACTACACCCTTGCGCGACTGCTCGCCGACGCGTTGGACGTGGGCACCGAGGAAACGACATTTCCACCCAAAGGTGCAGTATCCGAGGGCCTCGTACACGGGACACGTCGTCGTCGGGTCGAAGCGCGTCGAGATGTCGGTGCTTGCGTCTGCTGCTGCTGCTGCTGCTGCGGCGGCGGCGGCGGGTTCGGCGGGGAGGGGAACAAAGGGCGGGGTGGCTTGGATGGGGATGTGGGCCGGGAAGAAGATGTCGTGCGGCTTGGAGAGAATGAATTCTTCGATATTGTGTGACATTTTGCATCTGCGGGTGGCAGGAAAGGCGTCAGCGGATTGCCTGGGAGGAAAAGGGGGGGGGGGCATGGATGACGGTGCTGGCCGATAGCAACGTCTGAATTGACGCGCTGCCGTTTCGACGTCTTCCGGGAAACGAAATAACGCTTCAAGCGCAGGGGCTATCGCTCCTCGCGATGAAGCCCTCATCGATGCGAACCCTTTCTCGCTGCCGACCGTCCTGCGATAGCCTTGCTTGACGTGCAAATGCCTTGATGCAGTCAGGGGTTCCCCCGCCTCGATAGAATCCTGCCTGTGCGCCGCCCAGAACTCTCGCTCCATCGATGGACTCACTTGTCTCCGAAATCACACCGCCCCTCGGCCACCCAATCCTTACACACCCGCACCTCATCCATCACGGCCCTAAACCTCCTTCCCTTGTTCTGCCCACTGCGCGCCTTCTTCTCCTCCTTGCTCAACTTTTGCCGCTTGGTGTCTCCCTCAGCGTCGACGTCGACGGCGGCGTCCTCGTCGTCCCTTCGGTCCTTGACGTCCACAGAGGCAGGATCGTCCGCGACGTGATTGGTCTTGCATTCTGCGGCATCATCGTCGATGACGGGCTGGGGCACGCGCGAGCTGAGAATGTACCTGGTTCGTTGCACGAGGAGATTAGCTCGAAAGCAAGCGGGGAAGGGGAGGCGCGCACTCGGGCTTGACGGGCGCGACGCCGACGGTTGAGCGCGGGATGCGTGCGATGGGGAGGGTGGCGGGGATGAGTGTGGGCTGGGACATGGTGGTCGCGCGAGTGGGCGGACCTCCTATCCGCGCCCGGCCATGCTGCATGCCACCTGAAATTATCGCCGGCCTCCTCCTGCTGCCGCGCGCTAACGGATGCACACGAAAACGACAGCCAACGATCGAGAGCCATCAAGCTCATCACGCGGCTGCACCCAGTAAGCTCCCCCCGCCCCTGTCCCGCCAGCACCAGCATCATGCGCAACCGCAACCAGCAACCAGGCCAGGGCCAACAGCCGTCCCAGAACGCACGCGCAAACCCTTCCCTCCTGCACACGACCAAGACCGTCTTTGGTGAGCGCACCGGACCGCGCCGCGGTTCGCCTGGCCTGAAGCAAACGCTGATCCTGCTTCCTAGTGGCCAATATCCCGTTGTATGTATCGACGTTCAAGGAAGGGCGGCGGTAGCTGATGCGGTGCACGGCGTGCAGCGATGTGACAGAGGAACAACTCACGTCCATCTTCTCCGAGGTGGGACCCGTCCAGGAATTCGTGTACGTCGTCTCCATCTGTACGCAGAACCGCTCAAAGCTCACACACGCCCCTCGTGCGGAGGGCAGTCTGAAATTCGATCAAAACACCGGCAAAGCAAAAGGCTTTGGATTCTGTCACTACTTTGGTAAGCCATGTCCCCCATTCCGCCATACCTCGAGACGCGCCAACTCAGTCGTGGAAACCACCAACGCCAGACCACGAAACGGCACTGAGCGCCGTACGCAACCTGCAAGAAGTCGTCGTCAACGGACGCAACCTGCGCGTCGAGTTATCGACCGATGAGCCCTACAAGCCGAAGAATAACCCCGGCCCCTCGGGCGCGGGCGGGCAGGCGCAAGGGATGGGGATGGGCGGGCCGCCGCTGGCGATGGGCAGGGGTTTTGCACCCGTGCAGCAGCAGGGACAAGGCTTTGCTCCGCCCGGTGGGTTCACGCCCCCGCAGGGAATGGGAATGGGAATGGGAATGGGGATGGGCGGGATGAATCCGGGGATGGGAATGGGAATGGGCGGGATGAACCCGGGAATGGGGATGGGGATGGGCAGGCCGCCGCCGCCGCCGCCGTCGGTCGGGATGGGAATGGGCGGTGCGCCGGTCCCGGGGCAGGGCGTCAATATGGGAATGTTGCCCCCCGGCCAGGACTTGCCGGCCGGGCAAAAGGCAACGGATGCGATCAGCAAGACGCTCGCTTCCATTCCGCCGGGAAAGCTCGAGGAAGTGTTGACGGGGATGAAGGTGCGTTCTTCCCGGCTTGGCGGCCGCCACTATTCGGGATCCGGGATCCTTATGGCTGACGGATACTTCGCGTAGACACTCGTCCAGACATCACCCGACCAGGCGCGAACGGTGCTCAACACCCACCCGCAGCTCGCGTACGCCTTGTTCCAGGCAATGCTCCTCATGAACGTCGTCGATCCCGCCGTCTTATCTGTGAGTACCTCTCTTTCCCCCTTCCGTCCCCCTCTCCAACCCGCTTTAACGCCCTCGCCAGCGAATCCAACCGATCCCGAACCAGGTCATGCCGAATCAGGCGCAAGCACCGCGTCCGCCCCCGCCAACGTTCCGCCCACAACCCGCAGGATACCCCTCTGCGCCCGGCCCGGCAGCACAGCAGCCTCCGCAGCAGCAGCAGCAGCAGCAGCAACAGCGACCACCGTCGTTCCCTCCGCATGCAACCCCGCCACAAGCCATGCCGCCCTTTGCGCCCGCGCAGCAAGGCCTGCCGCCGCGTCCGCCCGTGCCGGGAGGATACGTGGGCACGCCGCCGCCGCAGCCGCAGCCGTCGCACGGCGGGATGCCGCCGTCCCAGCCAATGTCGATGCCGATGCCGCAGCCGGGACCTGGCTTCACCCCCGGGTCGTCTGCGCCCGCGGCGTCGGTACCGCCGCCGCCGCCGAACGCTGTCGCGCCTGGAACGCAGGGTGGGAACCAGCAGGCGATCGCTGCGGCCCTGAGCATGGTGTCCGAGGATCAACGTGTGCGTCTATCGTGCCTTTTCTCGGCAAGAGTCTTGTATCTCGTACTGATCGCCCGTGGGGGGATTTTCTTTTTTTCTTTTCGAATAGCAAATGTTGATGCAGGTGTTTCAGCTTACGCCGGAGCAGATCAGTGCGTTGCCTGCAGACCAGCAAGCGGGCGTACATCAGCTGGTAAGTCTGGGTTATGGATTCGTGGTCTCCTTGACGAGGGCGCTGACTTGCGGGGCATAGCGGTCGCAGTTTGGCATTGCTTAGGGCGGGGCTCATTGAGGAGTTGTGGGGTCCGGACCGTTGTCGGGGCTTTGTATGCATAGTTGACGAACGAAATGATGAATTGTCCATATACATATTCCATGTATTCATTCTCCTCCACTGTCTTCCCGCGAGGCGCTGGGTGCTTCACCCACCCACCCACCGCTTAGTCCACTGAGACGCCCTGATCCCGGAGCTGGTTCTTTGCCTGTGAGATTTCCTGCACATCCATAAGCGAATGAGAAACGTCGAGTCAGGCGAGCGCTCGCAACGAGGGACGCACGAGAAGCAGCTCCTTGTACGCCTCTGGACAGTCCCGGAACTTGAGCAGTCCCAACCCGAGGGATCCTAGCGAGTAGCTACCGAACGCAACGAGGAGCCACCATGGGATCTGTGCAGCGCGAGGGTTCGGTTCTTGCGCGTCAGTAGAGGCTCTGCATGCTTGGAGGGTGTATGCGGGTACGTACGACGGGGAGAAGTAACGATGCGTGGGATGAAGAGAGGAGTGGGACGGGCAGGACGCCGAGGAGGGCGAGGAGGTAGGCGATCGTGAGGGGGATGGCGAGGGCGAGGAAGCGTGTGGCGCGGGACATGGTGGGTGGATGCGGTGGATGGCAAGAGCGACGACGGGAAGAGGGAAGGGTGATGGTGAGTTGAGTGGAAGCCGCGAGGGGAGGGGGTAATTACGTAATCCAGGTCGATCGCGCGGGCGGTTTCAGGGGCGAGCGACGGAGGGCGCCCGAGTGGAGGACGAGGTCTGGGATCTCTGGCGGGGATGCGTCGAGGTGACGGGATGGGCGGGCTATCCTGATGTATCTTCTCGATGTATCTTCTCGGAGAGCAAACAAAGAAACAGAAGTGGGGCAATGGGCCAGTCAAGGATGCAGAGCATAGATGAACCGCAGCCTCACCGGCTCCTCCATAGCGACAAGTCGTGTTCCCCTCCTGACTTCAACCTTGACCCACGGAGTGTTTGCAGCATGGGGCGTAAACGACAAACCTTGTGTGGACTGAGCACAAACCCGGCCTATCCGGACATGCGTACACAATGACACGCGCAAGTCCACGCATTTTGTTCCCGGTCGACGCCACCATGGCTCAAGGCCGTCCATGCTCTCTTGCACCTCGCTCTCAGGACAGTCGGAAGCGTGGGGCGAGCGCAATTTGATTCAGCACACAAGCCTGAGCGACTACTGACTTGGATGCGAATCACGGGATGTCCTGCAGGCACGACTGGACTGAATACGTCACTGACAATCGCATTGCATACCGAGTAGCGGATATTATCAAAGGGGCAAGTAGGATCAAGGGAGATCTCGACAAGTCGATGATTCCATCAATGAGAAAGCCTCGTGATTGGGGATGAGCCTTGGTTCGAGTTTTTCTCTGTAGGAGGAAGCGTGGAGGTTAACAACCTACATTTCGCGCTCGAGTCACACATCGTCCGGCGGAAGCTCTATCAGGTTGAAATTGAACCGCCGATGCCATTTGGAAATCGCTGTAGGCGATGTGCCATGCATAATTGCTCATGGTAACTCGGCTTGATATACAGAGAAGGGGTAGACCTTCTTCGTCCCATGCGTACCGATGCAGGAGATTAGTGCGGGGGGAATCCGTGACCTTGAAAGTGGCAAGTGGCATAGGGGATCTAGGGCGTCCAGGTTTCGTCGAGCCACTCTCAAGCCCTGTGTCGGCAATACCACTCAGAGCGCGTATATCCAGGTAGACGGACGATGATGGCGGTGCGATGAACGCTAGAAAATGGTAGGAAAGGTTCCCACGTGCAGGGAGACCTCGAGACCTTGCTCAGGTTGTTCGGCGTAACTAGTTTGGAAGGCATACATGGGTCATGCCAAATGATGATCGCGCCTGGAGGTATCCTCCTTCATGGTCGCTCTATCGACCATCGCTGGGAGTCCGCTCGACGAATGTGGGGTCACCATCGATACGCTGTACCTGTACGGATATGCTGCCGCTCGCGCCCTGTGCCACCCAAAAGCGCGCCCCGCCCCGCCCAAGCGCGCGCGACCATGAGTCACGGACTGGCCGAGTGCGCGTATTCGCGCTTGATCACACCGCACCTTGCCCCCTCCTCCGGACCCTCCGTGCGTCGGCTCCCATCGGCCTTCCCTGCAATGTTCGGAGGCAACTGGAACACACAGCAGCAGCAGCAGCAGCAGCCTCAGCAGCAGCAGTCGACCGGCCTCTTTGGCCAGCCGGCCGCGCAGGCGACGGGAGCGTTCGGGCAGCCGGCCGCGGCGGGAGGGGGCATTTTTGGCGGTACTGGTGGTGGTGGCGGGTTTGGTGAGTGGATGTGGGGTGTGTGCGTGCGTGCGTGCGACGGCAGATGCGCGAGAGGAGGGGAAATGATGTGCGCGAGATGTTTTTGCGCAAGGGCGTACGTTGCGGCAGGTTCTTGGGAGATGTGTCGATGTGATCGGGTGTAACGCCCAGCGTTCAGCAGCACGAGAATGCTGGACGGTGGATCCGACGTCGCAGTCGCAGTGACTGTGATGATCACAGACTGCACCGAGACGGCAGGCGACGATCGTGCAAACCCCGCCGTGTCTTGCCCAGCATGCTCATCCTCCTTACAGGCTCCACGGGCGGATTCGGCGCGACAAACACGACTTCAAACGCATTCGGCGCGACACAAGCAAGACCCACGTTTGGCGCGACCGGTAGTTCCGGCGGTCTCTTTGGCGGAAACACGGGTGAGCTTCATCCAGATCGTCGCTGCGATCCCACCATCTCATATCTCATAGCCAACACAGGTACATTCGGCTCGACGGGTGGATTCGGTGCACCTGCTGCTCCTGCGCCGTCATCGGGCGGCTTGTTCGGCAGCACGACCAACGCGTTCGGTGCCAAGCCAGCGGGAACGACGACGACGTTTGGCGCGCCAGCAGCAACGGGTACGGGTCTCTTTGGCGCCAAACCCGCCACGACGACAGCCACGGGCTTTGGCGTCGCTCCCGTGAATGGAATCGCGCAGCCTGTCACGAACGGAAGTCTCGCTCCGCCCTATCAGCCTTTGCGGGAAAAGGACGGAACGGCAGCCAACGCCGGTTGGGGTGTCTATAACACCATCACCTGCATGCCCGAGTATCGAGGATCAAGCTTGGAGGAGATTCGACTACAGGACTATGCGGCCGGACGGAAAGTCGCACCACCTGCCGGAGCGGCGCCTGCTACGGGATTCGGACAGGCCGCGCCTGCCGCAGGCGGACTGTTTGGCCAACCGGCGCAACCTGCCTCCACCGGTTTGTTCGGCCAGCAACCCGCCGCGACCAATGCGTTTGGACAGCCCGCCGCTAATACGGGCACGGGACTGTTCGGCTCTGCACAGCCGGCGACGAATAACGCGTTCGGGCAGCCTCAGCAGCAGCAGGGTCAGACGAACGCTTTCGGGCAGCCGGCACAGACGAGCTTGTTTGGTCAGCCGGCCCAGCAAAACACGGGAGCGGGACTCTTTGGCCAGACGCAACCTGCTCAGCCGGCCGGTGGATTGTTCGGCTCGACGACGACTCAGCCCTCGACGGGATTGTTCGGCTCAAACAACACGACGACGACGCAACCTTCCGGAGGCCTGTTTGGTCAGCAGAACACGACCAACACTACGGGCGGCTTTGGCGGGTTCGGCGCGACCCAGAACCAAACCCAGGCGCCCAAGCCGGCGTTTGGCTTTGGCGCCTCGGCTCCGGCTGCCACACCGGCGTTTGGTCAACCAGCGCAAGGCTCAACTCCGTCATTCGGTTTTGGTCAGCAGCAGCAGCCGCAGCAGAACACAGCCCAGCCGTCGACCGGTTTCGGATTCGGGGCCAACACTCAGAACAACACGACGGGAACGGGCACGGGATTGTTTGGCGCGGCCGCGCAACCTCAGCAGCAGACGGGAGGATTGTTTGGGTCCACGACGGCCAACAACGCGCCCAAACCGGGCGGCTTGTTTGGCAGCACGACCACACAGCCTGCCACCGGCGGCGGATTGTTTGGAAACACGGGTGGTGAGTCCTTCTGCATTCTGGCTCGTCTCGTATTGACCTCGTTTCAGGGTTCGGCACCAACAATCAACAACAGCAGCCGACGCCTAGCTTGTTTGGCAACACCAACAACACCAACAACTCGACCGGTGGAGGATTGTTCGGCTCAACTACCAACAATCCAGCGACTACTCAGTCAAACACCACAGGCGGAGGATTGTTTGGCGGTTTCGGCGCTGCGAAGCCCGCGGCCAGTACCGGCACCAGCTTGTTCGGCTCGACGCCGGCGCAGCCCGCTGGGACATCCTTGTTCGGTAACACGGGCACTACAGGCGGATTCGGCACCACTCAAGCTGGCAACACGGGCACGTCCTTGTTCGGCAACACTCAGAACAACCAGCAGCAGACGGGCGCACAGCCTGCAGGTCAGACTGGCGGCTTGTTCGGCGGCGGTGGTCTCTTTGGGAACAACAACGCCAACAAGCCAGCGGGAACTTCGTTGTTCGGAGCCACGAACACGCAGCCGGCCGCGGGAGGCAGCCTGTTTGGCAATCTCGGCCAGAACAACCAGCAGCAACAGCAGCCGCCACCGCAAGGCACGGGATTCGGCACCGGGTCCCTCTTTGGCGCCCAGTCGACCAACAACAATGCTCTCGCCAACTCTCAATCGCAGCAACAGGCACCTCAGATCAATCCCAACGATCCATATGGAGCGGGAAATCTGTTCGCCCATCCGCCCAACTTTGCGCCTATCAACACGTCCACTACCAAGGCTTTACCCCCTTTGACGTCTTCATACAAGGGAGTGCCGACCCCCGTCAAGCAGCCACTCCGGCTACGAGGGTATGCTACCAGTCCATTTGCCAACTCTCCTGGTCTCGGAGGCAGTACCATGACCAACTCGGCTTTGGGACTCTCCACTGCCTCCCCTGGAACGCCCATGCGAGGCAGCTTGTTTGATCGACCCTCGACGGATGTGCTCAGCCCTGCAGCCTTTACTCCGCGATCCAGCGTCAAAAAGCTCGTGATCGACAAGCGTATTACCGGTGCGAATCTTTCGGCTTCCCTCAACCAGAGCACACGATCCCAGGTCGATCGAAGTCTGATCAACCCGGACGCCGATGGCGAGCTGGGTCAAGGCAATGTCAGCTTGTTTGGCGCCAACGAGTCTGTTTCCGGTACACCTTCTCGAAGCGTGTCGGCCAAGGTCGCCAACAAGCCCGCTCCCGCGCCCAAGTCGCTCAACACGCTGTCTCGCAATGTCGATCTGGACGACTTTGAACAAGGCGAGTACTATACGATCCCCGACATGCACTCGCTCTGCAACGCAGCGCATGAGGATCTGAAACACGTCGAGGACTTTGTCGTTGGACGGAAGGGGTTCGGCGAGCTGCGGTACCTCGAACCTGTCGACGTTGCTTCCGTTGGCGACTTGAAGAGTATCTGCGGTGGAGTCGTCGTGTTTGACCGTGCTACTTGCGAGGTCTACCCGGAAGTGGAGAAGACTCCCGCGCCCGGAAATGGCTTGAACCACCCGGCTCGTATCACGCTCGAGCGGTGCTGGCCCAAGGACAAGAGCACCGGTGAGCCCATCACCGATCCCACTGCCCCGAGGATGCAGCAGCACTTGCGGAAACTCAAGGCCATGGAGGGAACGCATTACCAAAGCTACGAACCGGCCACCGGGACATGGGTGTTCGAGGTCGATCACTTTACCAAGTATGGTCTCGATGATGATGATGATGATGATGACGACGACGACGAGCAAGATCTCCAGAACGCGGATGAACAATCCGATGTCGATACTACCGGTCGTGCTTCGCGATCGCCTGTCCGCCGAGAACGATCAATGGAAACCGAAACCACTCGATCTCCTTCGGTGGTGGAAGCTTCCGCTGCATCTGTCACCAGTCATCACGACCAGAGCGACGATTCAGCCGACGAGAGATACGAATCGGCCAAGGCCAAACTCGGATCTATCTTCGAACAAGATACCCCAAAAGCCTCGCAATTCATTGGCCTGCCGTATTTTCATAGAGCCGAAGAGGACGATGTCAGGGAGTTCGACATGACCAATGTCGAACCCACCTCTTTCGGCGAGTACCAACTTCCCTCATCCTTCCAGCCCACCTGGTCCTATCAATCTCTCCCTGCAAAGAACAGTCTCGCAAACAAGCATGAACACCTCGCTTCCGATATGGGCGCCTCTCGATCTCGATCGTTCGGCGCCGGATGGAGTGAGCGCGGTGATCTCGTGTCTTTTGGCAAGATTGCATCTTTAGAAAGCCCCAATCAGTTTCAACCTTTCAATATCTCCTATCAGACCTCTGCTGGAGTCAAACCAACCGGCCCAGACGAACTCCGCCGAATGCAAGACATGGTCCAGCTTCAGATCGAGCTATCCGACATTGATGAAGGTGGCGCCGCGCCGCATATTCGTACGCAAAGGGATTTGCAATTCAAGGAATTCACCAATCTCTTTGCCGGTGACAAGTCGCACGAAGCCCTGCTATGGCGCCTCGCTGCCGCCCTGTTTGATCCTATCGATCTAGAGGCGGCGCAAGAATGCGAAGTCGACATGCAGGCATTCTCACGCAAGATGGCGCTCTCGGACTGGCTCGAGAACGCTGTCGCGCCCGCGGTGGAACACGCCGATCTCAACGCGGCCGCCGGTCCCGACAGGGTTTTTGTCCTGTTGTCGGGCCATCGGTTAGAAGAGGCCGTCCATCATGCTTTGGAGTGTGGCGATATGCGATTGGCGACGCTGCTTGCGACGACCGGCAACGAAGAGACCAAGAGCGCGATGGCTACCCAGCTTGATGCCTGGATCAAGGAAAAGGTTGATGCGCGTATCTCGAAGGAATACCGTCGTATCTATGCTCTGTTGGCCGGTATTGTCGATGTCGCATCGAGTGGTTCCGCGGATCCTGTCAATGTCACCGAAGGACTGGAGTGGCTTCGAGCCTTTGCCTTGAGCTTTTGGTACAAGACCCCCCTTGCCCAGCCGATTGACGCAGCCGTCGAGGCATACGAGGAGCAACTTGCGCAAATTTCCACACTTCCGAAACCAGTGTTGAAGCATGTGTCCGCCTATCGAAGGAAACAAGAGGACGCCCCGGCCGACGGCTTGTTCTCGCTCATGCAGATCTTTTGCCGTCGAAAATCGGTCTTTGATGCCCTATCGGATCCAGCACACTTTGGCAAGACGGCGTCGGAGGCGAGGATACAGTGGCATTTGTGTAATGTCTTGGTCCACCTCTTGCCGTTTGGTGACGACACCGACGAAGGCCGAGCCAAGGACACGGAACGATTCGATCGGTTAACGGTGGCGTATTCGTGTCAGCTGGAGAGCGCGGGTTTGTGGACCGAGGCGATCTTTGTGCTTTTGCATCTCGGCAATGGTTCCGCGTAGGTCGACTGTCAAGAGGACTTTACGGGCGGTACTGATACCTTCTGCAGTCGCGAACGAGCCGTCAAGGACGTCTTGTCTCGACATGTCGAAGACTTTACGGCCGAGTCGAACGACTTTTTGACCGAGCGACTGCGCGTTCCAGGATGGTGGATCTCGGAGGCAAAGGTACGCAGTTTCACGCCATACATTTCGCCACCCGGCTTATCCCCCTTGCGCAGGCGTATCACTATCGTGCCAGCGGTCACGTCTACGAGGAATATCAAGAGTCGCTTGCCGCCGGCTTGTACGCTCGCGCACACGGGATCGTGTTGGACCGATTGGCGTCCGAGGCCATCTTGCGCGAAGATGTGGGCGTGCTGCGAAAGTTGCTCGAGGCGATCAATGATGAAGACGTCCCAGAATGGGAGAATGGGGGTGGCGTGAGTTGCGGTTCCAAGAGGCTGTGGCAGCACGAGAACTGATCGTCCGTCGATAGGTCCTTGTGGATTACGTCAAGGTCGTCGAGACGGCACCGGAAGTCATGCAAACCGTCAAGTCGCAGAAACGCTCGGCCGACGGCGAGGTGAGCGTCGAGATCCAGGTCGTCCGGGATCTCGTCGCCGGCTTGTCTCCGCGTGTCGAGCGTCTCTGGCGTCGAGGGACGAACGGGCTCAATGATGCGGACGCCGATTTGCAGAATCAGGCCGCCAAGACAAAGATGCTGGAAGTGGTACATGGCTTTGCGGGCGGGATGGCGGCACGGGGACAGGTGAGGCTCTCCCGTGCGCGAATAGTGGCTTGAGGCATAAAAACTCATTCTTCCTTACCTCTGCTTCCAGATGAAGCGCCTGGCGCCTTCGAGTGATTTGCCGGAGGCGAGCCGTCTGCGGACGATGCAAGATGCGGCGCTGGACCGGTTCACTCGTCGCTTGCAAGCCGTGTAGTATATAATGTCTCGATGAAAGCATAGCATCTCTCGCGCGACGGCGAGACGGGCGTCGGCTGGTGCGTGTAATCAGATAGGCGCGGGGTGGGTGCGCCCCTGCGAATCGGTCGATCGGCGGAGCATTCGTCAGTTGCGATAGATGCGGAATGTCTCGCCCAGCGGGGAGTCGGCCATTCACCATGCACCATTCACCATCCACCATACGCCGCATACCCCCAGCGCTATACCCATCGGCACGCCTCGCAAGGTCCCTATCTCGATCCTTGCCCCCGCCCAGGATGAGCACCCTCGACCCCGTCATCGTCGTCGGCGGCTCCTACGCCGGCGCCCATGCCGTCCGCACACTGGCAAAATCCCTACCCAAGGGTCAGCGCGTCATCCTGCTCGAAGAGCGCACTCACATGGCCCACCTCTACGTGCTCCCGCGCTTCGCCATTGTCCCCGGCTACGAACAGCAGGCATTCGTGCCGTACAATGATTTGTTTTCGCATATTGCGGATGAAGAAGCGCTCAAGGGGTTGACGGACAAGGAGAAGGATGCGCTGGATCCGCGTGCGTATTCGGACGAGGCCCCGAGGGCGCAGTATATCCAGGCAACGGTCGTCGGCGTGGAAAGGGATCGGGTGCACTTTGTGCGACATGCGCATAAAACGAAGCAGGAGCGTAAGCGGGATGAAGCGGCGCCGACGACGACGACGACGACGGATGGGTATTGCGGGACGACGGCGATGCAGGTGGCCGAGTGCGAACGGGACCCGTCGCTGGATGGACCGCCGGTGGGGGAAACGAGCACAGTCAAGCTGAAGCGGTCCACGAAATCCGGTACGACGGTCAATGGCACAGTGTGGCAACTCGAGCACCCTATTCAGCAGAACGGTACCCACGTGCACGCGCACGAGCATGTCCTCGCCGAGACGCTCGAGCATACGCACCTGGATGGTAAAGGGCACAAGGTCCGCTACGTGGCGCATTCCGAAAAGCCCTTCGTCGACGGCGCCGCGGGGGTTTCCAAGCTCCGCGACAGCAGCTGTGGCAACTGCGCATCCCCGTCCTCCACGTGCTGTTCATCGCTCGGCCAAACCGAGTCCACGGCCTCGCAGTCCTCGACGACGCCACCGCCGACGAGCACCGCATCGGGCCTTTCCCGCTCATCGTCAACAACGAGCGTCAGTGAGGTATTGATGACCCCGCGTGCGCTCCGGGAGCACTGCGCCGGGTGTCCCTCGCCGTCGGAAACGTGTTGCTCCACCCTCGTCAAGACGAAACCCGTTCTCGCCGACTGCGCCAATTGCGCGAGCCCGGCAAGCTCGATCTGTTGCCAGACATTGCAGCCGCGCGTGCGTCCGCAGGTCAAGCGCGAGGTCGTGCAGCAGGCCGGGCAGGAGAACGCGCCCGCCGGCACGTCTGATACGGAGACGATCAAGTTTTCGTACATGATTTACGCGGCGGGGTCGAGGCTGCCGCATCCGTTGATTCGGTTGCCGAAGAAGAAGATGGAGGCAAAGGAATGGCTGATGGAGAATCAGAGGGTGGTCAGGGAGGCGAGCAAGGTGTTGATCATTGGGAGCGGCGCTCTGGGTATTCGTACGTCGTTTGCGCATCCTCAATCCGACCCAGGCTGACCACCGCCGCGCAGAGTTTGCCACCGATATCAAGAGCTACTACCCATCACACGACGTCACGCTCATCAATTCCCGACCTCGATTCATGTCGATTTACCACGAAGATATGCACAAGTACATCCAGCAAGCGATGGATGACCTCGGGATCACCGTCTACCACAATGAGCGACTGGAGGACATGGATGCGCTCGAGCGGCTGCGTGATGAGGCCGTGCAGACGGAGCGCAAGGATGTGCCGGGCGCGGGGAAGGGGGGACGAAAGATGATACGACTCCGGCTCAAGAGTGGCCGAGAGGTCGAGAGTGATTTACAGGTCGGTAATTCAGGTACTCGGCGGCTTGGCTGTACTGACGTGATCTAGATCCTCTGTATCGGCCAACACCACAACCACGAGCTCATCTCGAGCCGGGAACCGAGTCTGCTCAGCGATAAGGGCTCGCTCGAAGTGAAGCCGACGCTGCAACTGAATCATCCCGACTATGACCACATTTTCGCGATTGGCGACGTGGCGCATACGACCGCCATCAAGGCCGGGCATGTGGGTTACTGGCAGGCGGGCGTGGCGGTGGAGAATATCGTCAAGTTGTTGGAAGGGCATGATGCGTCCGAGCTCAAGCAATATGAGCCGACGAAACCGATGATCAAGGTGACGGTGGGCAAGGTAGGCCGGGACGTGTTACAGGCTCGGAGGAACGAGATCGCTAACCGAATGAGCGATATCAGCACAAGGCCGTCACGCAGATGTGGGACGACGACGGGAATCCAAAGGTGACCGTGACCGAGGACATGCCCGAGGACTTGGGCGCGCTGAGCATGTGGTCGTACGTGGGGGCCAAGACGGATGATGTGCATCTATAGGTATCGAAGAGTAGATAAGATACCCTATGATCCATGCCTCTCTCGCCGTCTGGCGCTGCATGCGGCTTTCTTCGGCGTGCGATTGTTGCGGACGCACCCCGAGTTGCCGGCTGCTCGATTGCGTCGTGAATCGTTTGCTTCATTCATCGCTTTCTCTTGAGTCGGCGCACAGTCAGGCATTCAGTTCAGCCCGCAACCTGCTCACCACCGCCCGCCATGCGTCCAGCCACCCTCCTCCGTGCCGCACATGTGCGTCAGCCCATGATCCACTTCCTTGGCAAGCGGTCCAACATTGAAAAGAGTAAGCCGCCCTGACGTACGTTCGGGACTCCCAAAGGCGACCGCTCACGCTGCCTATCCCCTGCCAGCGCCGCACACTCCCAAGCCCCACCCGCAGGCACCAAAGGAAATCGTCGAAAGTTTTGACGCCTTTCTCGCTAAGCTGCAGTCCGCGCCCAAGAGCGGGAACTCGTCGCAGCCGAAAGCGCCATCCGCGTCCTCCTCCTCGGCGTCGTCGTCCTCGGCAAGCAACGGAAAGAGCGCTGCGCCCGTCGACTTTGAGGTGTTTTATGAGGCGCCCAGCAGGCTATGGAAGACGAAACCGCTCGAGGAGTTTGAGATGGAGGCGATCATGGTGAGTTTGTTGAGCCGTGAGAGAAATATCTATATGCGGGGTATTGACGGGACTCGACGCTGCCTTGCAGAGCGGAGGAGCTACCAATGTATCGGCTTAGATTGGCTTTTCAATGTATTTGTCTATTACAGAGATGATGAATATGAATGACATCAGAGATCCAGGTCAAAATGTATAGAGCATCAGGCGCTTAAATGCACTACATGACTCATAGCCTCCGACCGACTTCGACTCCCCATCTGCAACCAGCCATCAGCCAGCCGCACGGCCATCCCCATTCGCTCGAAACTAAAAACTCACCGTCCACGCTCCCTCTCGACCTCTTCCCGACTCCGCATACCGACACCCTTATTCCCCCGACTCCCCTTCTTACCCGTTCCATCGCCAAAGCCGGGCAAGGCCGCGCCGCCGTGCAAGATCTGCAGCGCCGCCTTGAGCGTGTTCATCGGGTTGCGCGAACCCTCGATCGTGGCGGAGGCGTCGCGAATGCCGCAGGCGGTGAAGATGCGGTGCAGCGCGGGCGGGACGGCGAGACCGAATCCTGCGAGCGCGGATGAGGAGGGGGGGGGAATGCGTAGCGAGCGGCGAGAAGGGTGGAAAGCAGGAAAGGAAATGTAAATGAAACCCCCGTCAGCGAACATTCCCCTTGGAATCCCCGTCGTCACATACCCGCCGGCCGGCCGCGCATGATCACCGTCGTCGAGCCCCATTTCGCCGAAAGGTTCTTACCGGCGCCCCAGAGCGTGCGCTTTTCAAATCGGTCGACAAAGTCCATGTTGAGGACGGCTGAGGGTGAGAGCAGCAGGTTAGCGCGCGCGCGAGCGAGGGTAATAGGGTGATAGGGGATGCGCAACGGGTCACGACCAACGGGCAGATGGGTGAAGAGGCAGAGGTGGTTTGCATTCAGCGAGCGCTCAAAGCTCGGGCTGTCGATGTGTATCACCGGCCTGGCGACGCGCCCAACGCCCTGCATTTCGATCCGCTGACAACACTTTTCGTCTCCCTTCTTGGCCCCGTCTCCCCTCTTTACCCGAAACATCGAGATCACTCGCGGAAGCTCGTATGAAGCGACACCTTGCCTCTCGCCTCTCCCCGAGGCACATGGAACCCGATGTCACTCAGGCCGTCCGACGACAAACTCCGGGAAAAAAAGAGTCCTCGCGGCGAATGGACTGAAGGCGCCTCCTTTGCTCCGTCACGTTAAGCGGTCTAGCTGAGCATAAGCCAATGAATTGGTCCACTCAACCAAGGAAAAACAAACTCAGAAAAGTATTCCGTGCGAGGGGGAGTGCGCGTCGGTTTTGTCGCCTGATATGCTGGCTTTTACTCGGCTCTTGAGGCCGCTCGAGCGTCCGACGACGACCTTGTTCCTAGCTGTGACTGCGGCATCGAGTCTCGCTACGCTCGGACGTGTGTCGCTCAAGGCCACTCGTCTCCCGTTGCCTCGGCTCCTTGCCTCGGCTCCGGAAAAAGACTCACCCTGATGAAACGCCCCGTCAATCGCCGTCGGCGCCGTCTCGCCCCTTCCCTGGCCCAAACCGACAAGTCCGCGTGTGGGTGATCCGACGACGACGATGCTGAAGAATGAGGGCCTGCGGAAAAAAAAGAAACGGGATGTTGGTATTTGCATCGGAGAGGGGAAGAATGCTTTCTTGTCGCTTCCAAGCGCGACGGCCTCGGATGGCCTCGAGGTCTCCTTGCCTGCGACGCTAGTATCCTCGCTTCGCTCGAGGTATTCTCTCTCCGCTCAACGAGAGCTGATCTCGGCCGTCCTATGACGGCCTCGGGTATCCTTGCCTACGGCGCTGGTATTCTCGCTTTGCTCGAGGTAGTCTCGCTGCGCTCGTGGTATCTTGCCTGCGGCGCTGGTATCCTCGCTTCGCTCGAGGGAGTCTCGCTGCGCTCGAGATATCCTTGCCTGCGGCGCTGGTATTCTCGCTTCGCTCGACGACCGCTGATCTCGGCCGTCCTACGACGGCCTCGGGTATCCTTGCCTGCGGCGCAGGTATTCTCGCTTCGCTCGACGAGAGAGGCTTGCCTGCGGCGCTGGTAGTCTCGCTTCGCTCGACGAGACAGGTATTCTCGCTTCGCTCGAGGTATCCTTGCCTGCGGCGCTGGTAATCTCGCTTCGCTCGACGAGAGAGGTATTCTCGCTTCGCTCGAGGTATCCTTGCCTGCGGCGCTAGTATTCTCGCTTCGCTCGACGAGAGAGGTATTCTC